>PVKE010004686.1:0-63078 GCA_004027555.1 Craseonycteris thonglongyai
TTCAGTGCATAGTTATTTCTATTTTACTTTTTGACAGATAGAGAGAGAGACAGAGACAGAGACAGTTAGAGAACCAAACTGTGGGAACTCCCCAGTTCAGCACGTGGGTCCTGCCTGGGCCGGAGCCGGGATTCGATCCTCGGTCCTCATGGCCTCAAAGCGAGCGCTCAACCCGCTGAGCCGTCCCGGCTTTCCCTACCAGTAGGCTTTTTAAACGGAGTATCTGAACTCAAAAGACTAAGAGAAGCTACTAGGAAAGTCAATAAAATCCTTGAACATTTTTTGTAAAGTGACATTATATATGATCCACTGTGAAATTCAACCATGAAGTAAAAGATGCCATTTTATGCTACCAAATAATTGTGGGGTAAAAATTACACATTCCAAATTCCCAAGACTTGATTCACCCACTGTCCATTCTAAGAACTTACACATAACTATGATTACAAACTAAGTTCTGTTAAGAGCCTAAAGCTTATTTTCATAACCATTGGTTTAATGTTTCACAATAAAGTTTTTATCAAACCTTTTTCCTTCCATTAACTGCTATGAAATTTGAGTTCACTTTAAGTAGTCTTTTCTCCTATATTAAGTATCTTCAAGTAGAAAATGTATCAATATATTACAGAAAGGTAAAAACTACCTGTGGTTGTTTGCTATCTCCTAAAGATAATCCAAATTTCTCTGAGATAGAGAACAGTGAGTTTCAATAACTACCATACATACCTCATTTATAAGTTAATTCACTAACTTATTAAATTAGTTCATGTAGTTTTCAATATTTCCTTGAATCCCACTAATTCCATTTCCAGCTTTATTAGACTAGAATAAAAAATAGAGCAGAAAACTATTCTAACGTCCTACTTCCAATTTCAAACTCTCATTTGCCCTTCACAGGAAGGTGCATATATGTAACTAATTTCATTTTCCCTAAGCTAAAGCTAAATATGTTTTTTTTAATCATGTTACAGGAGAGCTGTCCGAAAAGTATCCAGCCATATAATATAAAAAATGGAGATATTTATCACTGGATTTTTTCCAGACAGTTCCCATACATACATTTTCCAAGACAATGAATGATTCTTTCTACCTGCACAAACTTGAACAATCTTCAACTGTAAAGGATGTCAAAATAAGAACTCTTCCTATAAAAAGCCTATATTTCTAATAAATTTTGGTAATCATGTAGTTATTCATTTGAAATTACTAGAACTGATCAAGATGTACACAAATAGAAATATAAAATTAGAGTATACATTGGTTCAATGTGTAGTTTACTATTTAAATTTTCTTCTTGTTAGCATCCAAGTGTTATGAGAAACAGACACCAAACCTTAAAAATAAGAAATCATAGCTCAAAACCCTATTTTCTATAAGTAAAAACTAAATAGAAAACACTGTTTTGTAACTCTAGAAACTTGAAAAGCTTAATAAACTGGAATTGGGGGAGGCTGGGGATTCCAAGCCTATTACTAATACAAAAAGAGAATAAGCTTTATTATTAAGTAAACTAGTTATATTCAGTACTTCAATAACCTTATACACCTATTTACACCCTCAATATAAATGCTCACTGAATAAATGGGTAGCAAAACAGATAAAGAAATGAGGTAAGGTACTCACACAGAATCATCTATTTTTAATTTTTTTAGATTATTTGGGTGGAAAAATATGAAAATGAGCATATACAACAAAGAACAACTATAATTCCTGACATTTTTATGGAATATCAGACGTTTAGAAAAATCTATAGTCAAAGAGTAGAAATTCCTCAATCTATCTCAATTCCTCAATCTATTCCTCAATCTAAGCCCAACAATAGACTTCCAGGAATATCATTAATGTTTTGATAATTTTTTAATCTTTGAGTTGCTTTGAGCTCCGTAAGTAAATGCTATATAGATTATATTTGTAAGACAATGGTGATGAATATTTGAGGACAAAGTATGTTAGTATTTATCAATACCTTATATAAATGCCTAAGAGGTGACTGAGTTAAAAATTTGCAAGCCATGAAGCAGATTTAAATAGGTATGTTTATACATCTCTCCACACCCCCACCCCCACCCCACCACCCCCCACACACAGAAACACATGCTCAATGACATAAATCAGTATTCTCCATGATAAAAGCAGAGAAACAAAATTGGGTCTCAGAATACTGCTCTAAAGATGCAAAAAGAAGCACTGCCTAAATTAAATTTAATAACATCCATTAGCCTAAAATCTAGCAAGAGGCAGATCAAATGAATAAATAAAAAGGTAACAGGGGATACCTACAGACCAGAATAAAAATTCTATTCACTGCTTAAATACTTTTACTATATTAAAACATATAATACAATCCCCAAGGACAAACAAAAATAATGTTCCTGGCCCACAGAGTTCCTTTTGACAATACTAAATGGCTAAGTACATGCTTTCTTTCATGGCTAGTGTAATAAACTGCTGTCTCGTTTGTTGCAGAGTTGCAGAGTGAGGAACATACAAAAGAAATATATACCATGTTCAATACAATGTCATAGTTTGACTATAAATGAATAAAATATCAATATATGGGTCATTTCAACCTTTATATTTTTCCATCTTCAGTTGTTCAAGTGCAAATATAAATTGTAAAATAAAAACAAAGGCCCTATGCCACCACCAGCCATGTAGTCCTGAACTAATGATTAATAATCTCTTTAGTTTTCTTGGTTTTCTTATCTTGGGGAAAATGACTAATAAAATTACTTAACTGTAGGTATAATTTTAAAATACTGTATAAGAGTTGCTTAATTGCTCCTTTAAAAGGGTTATGGTAAGTAATCTCTTATTTCTCCCACTGAAAAAAAATTTTTTTTTAAATTCCAAGAATGTATGTATAGGGTTTAAGGCCAGAAGTAAACCTGGCTGAATATCAGAGCTTTCAGCCTCTTACTTAATATTGACAAGCTATGCAGAGTCAATGAGGAGACGCAGTGATGAAGCCACCACTGTTTTCTGCCTTCAGGGGAATTGGCAGGCTGGAAAAAGAGCCAAGATATACATATAAATAATTGTCACAGAAGGCACCAAATGAAAACCAACAGATGGAAGTTATGAGGAACACTGGATTACTTCCACCTGAGAGAAATAGTGAACACCTCAGAGGAAACTGGTCCTTTGATAAGTACAACTTGGGCAAAATGAAATAGGGCAAAGGGACATAAAAACACAAGCAAATGCAAAGAATAGACATGTTTATGAGACAAGTTTTCACTGTGGTTAGAGATAAAGCAAGAGAGACAGGATTACAAAGGTTAGGGCTAGACCATGGAATGCCTTTTAAAAGTCCAGGATAGACAGTATAAACTTTATTTGAAAAGTAAGTTTAAAAAAAAACAAAACACATAAGTGCTATATAGTTAGAGCCATACTTGTGGAATATTAATGTGGTTATGACACATAGGATTTAATGGAAAAACCGGTTAGGAGTCCTGGTGAGGAGCTAGGAGTACTCAGATGTGGGTAAATAAAGAACACCAAGAGGATATTTCCACCTTTGCTCACACTACTTAGCCATGCAGGGCACTAAATCATATGTAGGAGAAAACATTCGCAAATTTACTCTTTTTAAATATAAATCTGGTTCTCATCAAGTAATTTACTTAAAACTGACAAAATACCTACCTCAGAGTTAAAACCATCAGAAATGCCTATGTAATATTTAATGTTGGCCAAGGTTTTAGGACAGTCAGTCCTATACTGTAGCTTTCTCAAAATAATTTGTACACTCTTTCTGGAAAATTTTGCAACATGAACCAAAAGCCTAAATACTATTACCCAACAATTTGTAAATAATCATGGATAAAAACAAAGGTTATATTTAATTATGTTTATTTTAGCATTATTTATATTTGAGAAACTTTAGGCATAACTTGAATATTTAACTATATGGAATTAACGGTACAAACTTGGAATACTGTAGTCATTAAAACAATGTGGAGGGGAGATGCCTGGATAGCTCAACAGGTTGAGTGCTTTGCCTTGCAACTAACTGCAAGATCTAGGGATCGAATCCCAGCCCCAGCCTGTGCAAACCCCATATGCTGAACTGCTGTGTAACTGGTAACCACTGGATGGCTTGGTGGTGAAGGTTCCTGCCTCCCATGAGGGAGGCCCCCAGTTCGGTTCCTACCCTACGCAGCTCCACATCCACCTGTGTGGAATGAATCCATGTCACAACTGGTGATGTGCAACTATGGAGACTGCTCTGGGTCTTCCCACTTCTCTCTCTCACCTTCTCTCAAACACTAAAATAAATCTTTAAAAAAACCAATGTAGAATATTTTTTTTAATTAAGGTATTTCCATATTTAGGGGGGAAAAATTATTACAGAAAAAAATGTACATTTACCTCAATGTATACAGTTAAAAATATACATCAAAATCACTTTGTATGAAGTGATGAATGCCTAAACATTGGGTTTCAACTAGGTTTAGAATTGAAAGCAGGGCCTTCCTCCAATCAACAGGTCTCTCCATGGGTTAATGCCAAAGTTTCCTTCTCAGGCTACTTGGGGCGGTGGTGGGGGCATTCTCAGAGGTTAAGAAAGGCATCTATTTCAAGCAGTAAGACTTTGCTCCTCTCTACCTGAATGTCAGTGTGCGCATACACCTATACCCACATACTCAGTAAACTTAAGATTTCAAAGAAACTGGAAGTGGCTTACTGAAAGTGAAGATCAGGGAGACCTACAAGAACCTCTGCAAGGAAGTATGCTCCAGAAACTGTCCAAAGGCAGTTTGTCTTAAGGTATAGTCAGATTGAGCTCTATGCTAGAAACATTGTTGTCTCTGTTCTATAGAAACCTCACTTAAAGGTCACCTACAGCATGTTAATCCAAAAAGCACTAGTAAAAATATGATGTTTTTTCTTTAAGTCAAGAACTTTTACCTTTTCACTTAAAGGAAATACAGGTACTTTACAGCTTCTCTTTGGAACATCTGAATTGCTATGATCACTACTCTTGTGTTTTGAGGCCAATACGTAAAATAGGGTTACCTGAACACAAGCACTGAGATCCCACAGTTGCTCCATGAAATTACGATGGAAAAAGAAATCCATGCTAGTTTTGTTGTCACACCTCAAACTGCAAAACTGCAAAATTTACCACCACAGCATGTGATAAGTTTAGTGAAGACAGAAAACACTTTAATTTTTGAGTGGAAGACATGAACAGAAAACGTGTACCAACAGTGATGAGTTATGCTATAGGGATCACCATCAACTGAAAAAAATTCAAACTAGGGGCTCAGCTGGGGAGGTGATCCCTTATGGTGGTATTCCATGGACTGCCTTTCATTCTTGGGGTCAGAATGATGGACCCAAGTTTCATCACCTGTAATGATCTTTCAGAAGTCTTTACCATCTTTTTCTAAAATTTCAAAAAAACTGGAGGAATTCAGTAACAGCATGCTGTTTGAACCAAATGTCTGATTATTCTTCCATTTTGATGTGCATTGGGTGAAAAACGTAAGCATGTGTGTGTACAAGGTCAAGAATGATGAAGTGAGGGAAGCCAGGATGGCTCAGCGAGTTAAATGCTCGCTTTGAAGCCCCAAGGGCCGAGGATCAAATCCCAGCCTTGGCCCGTGAGGACCCATATGCTGAACTGAGGTGCGTTTCCCATGTTGGAAACCCCCAGTTCGGTTCTCGGCCCCCGGTTCGGACCCTGGCTCGAGGGGCCATGCCTCCCATGAGGGAGGCCCCCAGCCCAGTTTCTGCCCTGCGCAGCCCCCACCCACCTGTGTGGAATGAAGCCATGTAGAAAACTGATGACGTACAACTATGGAAACTGCTCTGGGCCCTCCCCCTTCTCTCTGTCTGTCTCTGACTCTCTCTCTCTGACTCCATCAAAAAATAAAGAATGATGAAGGGGAGATGCCATGTGACCACACAGAAGCAGTTATATCCAGATGTGTCTAAAGTAACAAAAAATATTATTACAGTGGAGGCAATTTTATCAGCCCACCCTTGTGTATCAAATGTCAAGTATTCCTTGAGTTTCTCAAATCTGTCACTTCCTTTTCATTCCTATTTCAGGGGAAGTTTGGGCACTATTTGCTTTAAATCTGGGCATATACAGTTATCCTAACTGTTCTGTCTCTTAAGTTCTCAAATTTATTTTATACAGCATCCCAGAATAGTCTTTCAAACCTGCAATTATTTTATCATTGCCTACTTTAAAATTTCCAAAGGCTCTTTATTTCCCTTACGATAAAATCCAAAACCTAATGTCTTCTGCAGTATGGTCCAGGGTATCTTTTTTTTAGAATTTTTTTTTTTTAGAATTTTTTGACAGAGAGAGAGAGAGAGATAGAGAGACAGAGACAGAAAGAGAACTGAACTGGGGGAGCTCCCAGTTCAGCATATGGTTCTGCACGGGCTGGGGCCGGAATTCGATCCTCGGTCCCCGGCGCTGCAAAGTCAGCGCTTAACCCACTGAGCCATCCCGGCTTCCCCAGGGTATCTTTATAAAACCAGAGAACATCAAAACAGGAACCCTAGAGATCATGCAAATGGGGAAACTGAGGACCAGAAAGGTAAGTATCTTACTCTGACCAAACCAAAATGTACCAAAATAGAAACTTTATAACCTAGATCAATGTTTCCTAAATTTGCCTGATTATAATGAATTCCAGGATACAGATTGCCAGGCTCTTTCCCTATAAATTCTGATTTGGTGAATCTGATAAGATAACAGGAATCTGAATTTTTAAGAAGTACTAGGTGATTCTCATCTTCAGGGAAGTTTGAGGAAACTTGACCTAGATCTTGTAAATTTTTTTATTTTTGACCATATCAATCGTATCTTTCACCTACTGTCCTATAAATATTCTGTTCTACCCCGAACACTATATTTACTGTCTGCTACACCTTGTGTAGTGGGGTTACATCACTCTTCCACCCCACCCAAACCCCCAAACCTCCCCATTTCCTATTTTAAACTCTTCAACATCTTTTGAGTCTTAATCAATGTTTTCCATATAACCCCAATAATCAAGCATTATGTAGATTTTGTTGTAAGTATGCTGCTAAGAACAAAAGAAAGCCCAAGATAAAAATATGTAAAAGAATACAAATTATTAATATTGGCCTTAGCCTAAAAGATAAAATGTTATACATACTAGTTAATTGACAAAAAACCAAAACCCTCAAACTTTTAAAAATATTAAAATGTGAGTATCTCTCATTAGATGACTGGACATGTTTCAACTACAGCACTTAAGGGAGTGGGGCAATAGAAAAAAATAGGGACCTACATATATTTTAATAAATTACCTAGAGCCTTAATTGTTTTCCTCTACTATCACACACTTTTCAGAAAATGAGAAAAAACTCATTCCATGTCAGCTTCAGCTTCTCATTGATTTCCATTTAAGTCATGATCTATAATCTATATCATTAATATTAGCTGTTGATAAACACTAAAATACAAGAGCTGCAGGAAAACATCCAGCCATGTAACCATTTTTTTGTTATATTGACAATGGCTGGATTTTTTTCTTGACAGCCCTTGTATAACTTCACCAATGAATAAGAACAATAGGTAAAATTAATCTTATCAATTAAAAAAGCCAAAGACAAGCACTAAAAAATATTAGGCCACTACACTTACAAAGTGAGGATCCCCAGAGGCATTCAAGAGTAAATTTGATTTTATACTTAGTGCCTAAAAATAAAACAAATCTCTAATATTATATAGACCATGCTGGATCTTAATTTCTCCTTTCTCAAAATATACCTAAATTAGTTCAGCAAATAAAGGAACTTAGTGATGTTATTAAATGGTCTAAGATTTAAATTATTAATATAGGGCCTTAACAGTTTCATAGTAGGCCTAGATGTGACTTTTCACCTATTTTTAAAGCCTGTATGTATTTTATTGTTACCACTACTATCATTTTTACTTATCAAACACTAGTGTATCAAATTCACCTTTCACTTTGTAATGCTAATGGGCAGAAGGATGAAGAAATAAAAATCCTTCTCTTTATTAAATTTACAGGCAAAATTTTTTTTTACCATAAACGTAAAAACCCAAAGTTGTAGTGCTTTCTATTTAAGTTGTAACTATAAAATCTTTCCATAGTCTCACTATGAACTCAATCTTAAACTTACCTTTTTTCCAATTTCTTTATTGAACAAAAGTTTTAAAAGATGTTATGAAGGTTACTATAAAATTAACTCCACATACTGCTTTTAGAAACATTAGCAATGTTGGTACAAAGATTGCTATAGAAGAAATTTTTTTCTTAATTACCGGTACATAACTTGAATGTGGCCAGAAAAAGTAAATCGTTTATTTGGAATGTCTACTTGATTACTTAAGAATTGCTCTAATAATTTTTAAAACAATTTATTGTAAGTGCTCAAACATGCAGCCTAGCACTTTCTATTTTTTTAAACGGCACATTTAACCACCTATATAATATTTTTTAAATATTCATTACAGCCAACATTTTACCACTTATGGGCTTAAATTCTTACACAATGATCCACTGAGACATGAAAGGATCTGGGCTTTCAAGGGGGAGGGAAAGGGATCAAGATCAGTGATTGGTTATTACAAGGACAAAGGTTAGTGACTTAAATATAGACCGTCATTACCAACTACTGTGTATACATTTAATGATATTAAAGATAATCTAATTAAAAGGGAATAAGATTTCCTAAGTAAAAAACAGGCTTACTGCAAACACAGTATCTTGCTACCTACAAACCTTTGGATAGAATTTCAACTACACCGAGTCAGCTTTAAAAAAAAATACAGAAAATACGTCATTATGGAATACAAAGACAGCTATGTCAATTTATCAGACCAAACTGACCAACAAATGAAATACATTAAAGCTATACTATTAACAATGTGCAAGATTAAAGAATGTAACCTAACCAACGATGGGACTGCAAAGACCAAATCAAATGCCAGTGAAACAGAACAGCGTGACATTTTCTCATACACAGCCAAAAGTAAAAACACATTTGAAATAGCTGTTTTAATCTTTTACTCTTAAACCTATCATATGTTTCACTTTTAACCCAAAATATATCGAAATTGCAAAGTTGATTCATAGAACTATATTCCTGGACACATTAAAAAAAAACTGAATAGAAGATTAAAAAATAGATATACCCTTGTCCTTCCAATTTTTCTTCTGACCGTCCATCTCTTGTCACGATCTGCCCTCCGGATGCAATTATCAATTATGCATACCAAGAGAAAAGCTGTAACTGCAAAAATCTACCCCCTGAGACATGAAATACCCGTTTCCCAGTGAAGTCTGCAGTCTCCTCTGCTGCACAACTGCAGCAGGACTGAAGTCACCTGACGTCTTCTGGGTGTGGAACAGTCTGACGCAGTGCAATCTGTAACTAGGCTACTAATACTCAGACACTACTGCCTTTCCTTCTATCTGGTTATTGTTCTAGTCTTGCTTGTTGCTCATACCAAGTGAAGCTACATTTGTAAGGGGAGGGGCAGGCTACCAAAAGACAGAAGAGGGTTGTTTTCTTGGCAGAATTAATCACTTTATATTTGAAATGCACTTAAAGCCATGTGCAGTTTGGAGATTTTTTGTTTGTTTGTTTTGTTTTTTGGACAGATTAATGAATTATGCTGCTGGTTTTTAGTCTTATTTAAAACTCTACAAGCAGTGGCTGTCTGATAAAGTGGATTGAACCAAGGAAGTAATAGTTTAACTTTCAAAACTCGGAAATCCTGAGTCTCTTCCCACTTTCTCCTAAGTTTAAAACTTAAAGCATTAATCACTTTGCACCCTTATAAAGGTATAAGCAAAGAATCACAAAGTAAATTACCATTTACTGAATATATGCTATGCGAAAAGGAAAAAAGTTTTTATTCAGTCTCATCTTTCTAATGCAGTGCTATTTTCTTTCTTTTATAATTATGGAAATTCAAAAACTTTCAAATACATACTTGTTCTTAATCATCACCTGCTCCAATTCAATCTTTCAATAAATATTAGACACCACTGCAGGTACTATTAATAGACTCTTGGCTTGGAGAAATAGTCATGTGCTAATTATATCATTTAACTTGGGAAAACTGATAAATACAAAAACAAATCTATGTACAGAATTTCTGAAATTTTGTTCTATTTTATAAAACTGGCATTAATTCCAGTGCCATGTATTATGTCTTTACTAATGTTCTATAACTGGTTTAATTGATACTACCCTTTAACTATGCAGAAAAGACAATATATAATGACAAATCACTTAAAATATTTTTAAATGAATGATATGACAAGTGTAAGATATGTAGCATATATACACTAATACGTAACTTCTTAAGACTACAGAGCTACATTGAAATAGGTATAATATTTTCTAAAATTTGTTGTAAAACTACATGGGCTACAAAATCCTTACTATCAGAAGTGGCCTGAATGTCTATAACTCAGTTCTTTTCTTGTTGCCTCTCTAACTCCAAACATAAATAAAGCAAATTTTCAATGAGAGTCTAGTAGTCTCAGCTCAAGTTAATATTTAACTTTAAATTTTATTCACTGGACCCTTACCTAATGTGATATTTGAGAACCCTGTCACCAAGTCATATCATGGCTGAAAATGTCTGGCCCTCTCATGGAATACTCTGAAAATCCAAACTATTCAGTAAGTACAAAATATTGCCAAACTAGTATTTCCGAGTAATGAATACCTTAAAACTGAAGGTTAATCTGTACTTTAGCATTAGAATAAAGCATTCAAAACCAGCACCCAAATACTGTTTTCAAGGCAGAGATTACAACACTGACAGGAAAGGAAAAAAAGATTTCTTGAGATAAGGGTATTTTCCACTTATACTATTCACATCTTCTGGTATTTAACTTGGTTCAACAATTAAAAAAAATACTCTGAGAGGGTAACAATGTGTAAAAATACCCATTCATCCAAACATTAAATATACTTAATAGCTCCCCTGGAAAATTAAAAAGTCAAATTAGGAGCACCGGAAATTCGACCTTACAAAGTGATATCTAATCCTTTAATTCTTATGACTTTTGCATTATGGACTATTAAAGCTAGCTCATACAAATCAAATGACGTTTTACTGTTTCTTAAGAAAGGTTTTAGGGGAAGCCGGGATGGCTCAGTGAGTTAAGCGCTCACTTTGCAGCCCCGGGGAGGATCGAATCCCGGCCCGGCCAGTGCAGGCCCATATGCTGAACTGGGGAATGCCCCCAGTTCAGTTCTCACCAGGGTGAGACCCTGGCCCAGTTCCTACCCTGTGCCCACCTGTGGAATGAAACTATGTGGAAAAACCAATGATGTGCAACTATGGAGACTGTTCGGTGCCCTCTCCCTTCTCTCTGTCTCTGTCTGTCAAAAATAATACAAATAAATCTTTAAAAAAAAAACAAAAAGGAGAGGTTTTAAAACTAGAGTTGCCTTAAGTTTGGTAATCTAAGCAAGAAAATGCTTAAATTTGATGAGACAAATTTCTTAAAAATATAAAGCCATATGGACTATGCTTACTGTGAGAATCAAGTAAGTTATTGTATACAAAAGGCCTTAGGACAGTGTCTACCAAAAGTAGGCTTTATGTGAGTGCTAGTTATTTACTATTATGTGAAAAATAACAGTCAAACTATAAAGAGGACAAAGCCCTTAAAACACTTCTAAGAAAGCACAGGTATTAAGCCATTCAATTCCAGGCAATAACCCAATACATTTCTAAACAGAAATGCCCTCCCACCCCACCCCACACAGAAATTACTGTGCTTTGCTACACAGTTCTGATATTCTCCAGGTGAGAAAAATCTATATGTGCATAGTATATACGCCCTATTCCACATTAAATCCCCACTTCATGTGCAAATAAAGGACATAATTCTGTTAAAAACTTATTATTTATTGTGTTTTCCTTCAAATGGTTAACATTTTGGTTAAAAAAAAAATTGTTTCAATGACATATTTCAAATAAAGCAGATACATCCCAGCTTACAAAACAGCACCCTTGACTATTTGGAAAAGAAACCTAATCTCCCCTTAAAAGGAAAGAACTTCCAAAGGAGGAGACCACAGAAGATTCCTTAATTTATAATGCAATCAAACAAAAGTGCTGTCTAAATTCTAAGTCCGACTGCACAGTGTTGGGAAAGAGGAGGTGAGGGAGATACTCTTTTTTTTCTGAACTGAAAATCAGCCTTACACCAAACTTTTGAAATAAACTGTTCAAAGTCCATCTTTGGTAACCTCCCACACCTCTATGTCCATACCCCAAGTACCTCCCCCAAGTATGACAAAAACCAATGATAAAACCCTCCCCAAGCATAGCCCTAACTCCTTTCCAAAGGGCACCATACTCTAAAATTATCTACATTCTCTGTTCCTCTTCTCCTCATATCCTAAATTAAAACTCTCATATTCGTAGTGCACTTATCTCATTAGTAGGAAAATTATGTGATCAAATCAATTCCTACTGAATAAAAAACTCCCTTCTCTATAACCTTCATGAAGTGTGTGTGTGTGTGTGTGTGTGTGTGTGTGTGTGTGTGCGCGTGCGCGCACGCGCCCTTGGTTTATATCTAAGTGGAAGGATTTCAGACAGTAGAGGACTATTTTGGAATAGGAAGCAACATGTAAGCTCTAAGACTGCTCCATTGAAGATCCTCCTCCTTATCCACTTTTTTTCTTCCTCTAGTTCCAAATCCCAGAAAAATTCAAGTTTTTGTTCTGCCTTTTCTTTACAATGTTTAGAGATAAAGGGAAATAGGGTGAGAAAGAGGCAGTCATTTGGATTGAAAGTGCTACTCTCTCTGTAAGTTGGGGATGGTTGTACACAATTCTTGATGCTAAAATAATTATTTTTATTTTCTGGCAATAGAGAACAAGGATTTTTTTTTTTTAATAAAACAAACAATTTCAATAAATTGGTTTTTTTTTAAATAAAACAAACAATACTACACAGTAGTTTTAAACTTATTTCAAAACATAATTATCCTGAACTATACAAAAATATGAAACTAAACATACAATGCTGTTTAATACCATATGCTGTAATATAATGCCCTCTTATGGACTAAATTATAGCACTTCAACATTAACTATCAAATTGAATGTGAAGACATGGAGAAACACTTTAATCTAGAAAATGAATGACAATAAATATTAAAATGGAAAATAATGAGCATTTTAAAGTTTATAAAAAATTTCATATAAACTTCTAAAAGTACTAAATTCCATAAACAGAAAGTGTTCAATGAAAACCATATAAATGCTAACTTCTTGTATTACAGTCTAAAATAAATATACAGCTATTCCAAAAGATCCAAAGCATTTTTAAATTTGGAATTAAAAAATTAAGTCATTAGGCTCTGAACAAATCTTTTAAACTTTTAAGTGTTCATTAAAGTGTACAGGTTTGAGGGATTCTTTAAGGTCATTTCATGTTTGTAATAGCATGATGCAAGCATTTGTTTGACTCAGTTCAATGTGTCAAAATTCAAAATCCTTTTATAAACTAATGTTTAAAGTCCTTTTTATGTGAGCTAGATACTCACAGCTCACTAAATTTTTCTGCCCAACTTGAATATATTTCATATGGTTAATTATAGAGCATTCCAAAGACCTAATTTTCTATCTACAACACTAGATGGCACCAACATCCACAGTACAGTTCATTGTCCAACCCAGGGTACGCAATTTGGCTAGAACTGTGTTCTCAATTTTCTGTGTTCCCTAGGATTGTTGCCTGGTATTTGGGAATTAGATCAGAGTATGATGGGAATAGGAAAACAACATCACCATAAAAAAAAAGGCATGAGATAAAATGATCTATGACTGGAATGCAAAATCAATTTTAAACAAATCAGAATTAAATATAAAAATGAAACCATAAATAAGACTTTCCTATGTGAAAATTAAAAATGTCCACAGAAATGTAAAGCAAAAAATTCTTTACGAAACTGAGGAAAACTGTAACATAACAAGAGTTTGTATCCTTTTATATAAAGAACTCAAAATCAGAAAGAGATGAACATCTAAATTTAAAAATGGGCAAAAGGGTATGAACAGGTAACTCACATAAGAAATACAAATAACCCATAAATATATAAAATATGTTCACCTTCACTAATAATTAAAGATCAAAATAGCACTTTAACGTTAACAAACTTAGAAAGTTTGTTTTGTTTTTTTAATGCCAATTGTAGAATGTCTGGAAGGATACATAAGAAGTAAGTCATACTCATAGTAGGTGACTCCAGGAAGGAACACTAGGTGGCTAGTTGACACAGGAAGACTTACTGTTACTATACTTTGTAAATTTCATATAATGTGAAAGTATCATCTATCCAAAAAATAAATATCAACTGTTGGTAATAATAGAGAAATGGGGGTGTCTTCTTACTTTACAAGAGGGGTAAAAATTGTATGTTTCTGATAGCCAATTTTTTAATCAAAACTCTTTAAAATGCTCATACCCATGCAACTAGGGTTTTATTTCTAGTAACTTATGAAGAATAATTCAGATATATATATTTAAGTGTAAGGAGATTAATAACAATTAATTATACATCAAAAAGCTGTAGAAAAGGGTCCAAGGATAGCAAACTGACAGTTTAAATTATAATATACCCAATACCAAGGAGCACTAAGCATTAAAAAATCATGCAGTGGAAGAATATAGAAATGTTATATAAGATATTAATAATTTTTTAATAGTATAAACAGGATGTAAAGTATACCGCAGTTTGCTAAAAGACTTATTTTTTTCACTGCATTCATAAAGTATCCATCCACATGCATAGAAAACAGACTAGAAGAATATATTCTAAAATATTAACAATGATTATGTCTGGGCAATACGATTACAAATATTTTCATCTCAATGCTTTTCCTATTTCTCAGACTTATACAATGAGCATATTTAACTTTAGATTGCTTCATGTACTGTTGTACTAACTTTACTGATAGCTAGTAGATCTTTGAGAGAAATTCTGACTATTAACATATTAAGCTCCATGTCAGTCACCAATGACTGACACTGAACTTTCCATTCAGAACGCACTAATGGTAGGGAAAGGGAGAAGGATGAGTGGGGATCAAAAAAACTAAATCCAAGTAACTTGTATTTGACTATAATCGTTCGATCTTGGGCAGCGTTGGGAGAGGGAAATTCACAAAATGATCCTGAATTCTTGTTTTATGTTTATTATAATAATATTAGAAAACATTCCAAATTTTAGATGTGTTAAAGGATTAAACAAATGAGTAAATACATTAGAGATGTTAGGAGCCACAGTTCTCACTATAGAAGGAACAATCAAACATGAAATGAGGGAAAAAAGAATTCTCTGCAAATGGACTGGAAATGGAGATAACTCTATAAATTCATGATTATTTAAATTATGTTATGTGCTTATGTTTATATGTATATAATAAGCATTTCTTAGCTCTGGCCACTAAAGGGGCTAAAATGAAAAGACCCCACAATAGCTAGGAACACAATTAGATCCAACTCTTGATCTCTAACACCATTCCCACTAAAAGGAATCAAGGGTTCTTGGAGAAATGGCTGATTTCCAGGGCTGGGAGCAGAATAGGCATAAGATGAGCCTACAACATTTTGTTATATTAGAAACTAGGAAATGTTTCCTTCTCCATCCCTAAAAAGGGATAGCTATATTTCCTAGAGCCAACAAAAGGGGGGCCCTCCAAATCTGGGACAATTTATAACCAAAATAATTAAAGACAATAATGAATTATAAACCACTGAGGAGAAAACAGAAATTCATGGTTCCACACAGATAATTAATTCATGGAAAAAGAAGGCTCTTGCTAACAGAAAGCCTACAGTTGATTTATAAAGTAGGAGTGTTAAAATTGAAAAATCATCCTTTTGCAACCTAATGGTAAGGAATGAATCAAGCAAGAATCATCAATGAATCTCAGTCTGTGAAAGGAATTTTGATGGGTACCAAGATATTTATTTGCATGTTTTGAAGTGTCACCCCTCAAATTGCTTACAGAGTTGTAAGAGAGGAAGATAGCAATTATACAATAAGGAAATCAGGAACCACCTTGACCAGATGGTCAAAACTGACCTCTCATCAGTGAGGGACTAATGAACAGTGGGTACCTCCAGATGTAATACCATGAGAGTCACTACACATCATCTTCATTTTGGCCATGAATCAATCCATAACCTCAATCTAATCACCAAGAAACATCAGACAAATGGAAAATGAGGAATGATCTATTAAAAAGGGAGAGGGGGAAGAACCTGTGTTCTTTAAAAATGTTAATTCATAGGAGATAAAGAGGGGAACTGTTCAAGATTAAAGGAGCCAAAAGCAACATGATCACTAAATGCAAAGGTTGGCCCTAGAGTGGATCTTAGATCAGAGGACACTATAATAGACATTATTAGGTCAACTAATGTCACTGGAATACAAATGGTAGATTAGAAAAAAGTATTATATCAATGTAAATCTATAAAGTTAATAGCTTTTCTGAGGTTATGTAAAAGTATATCCCTTTTGAAATATTTAGGAGTAAAACAGAATGTATACAACTTACTTTCAAATGGTTCAGGAAAAACAAGGATGTATTTATGTATTCCTATATAGTTATCTACAGAAAGAGAGATAAATGATATAGCAAATGGGGAAAATGTTAACGGGTAAATTTAGATGAAGAGTATAAGTCTTTGTACTATTTTTATTTTGCAATTTTAATTTTGGGAAGAAAAACTGATTTTGTAAAACAAGATGAGCAAGATATGATACAGAATTTGATCCCTTGATATTTTTTCATGACATATTTTATCCAAAAATATTAATATATATTTTGGTATGTTGTATCAACTGAAAGTTGTATAAGGGCAAGACTTTGTCTTAGCCTTCATCTTTTTTTTTCTTCTAATCCTTGGTTTTCATCTACATACACTATCATTACCATGGTGCTCTGGGCTTCTCAGACTCTTCTTTTTACTGTTTTCTCTTAAACCATTTTACTGTGCTATTGATACCTCCACTGCAATGTGAAGCATCTCCTCTAATCTTCAACTTTACTGAACATTGCTGCCATTACTGGTACTTCCAGTCCCTAAAACCTGCCTCTTCCTTGAGGATACTGCTTTCCCTGTAGAACTCTCTCAATAAAGGCTGTTTATTCTCCTATATCCCATACACCTAAGGGAGAAGAAGGGCGATCAATAACCTTCTTGTTCCCCAATGCTTCAGACTACTATTTCAAAGGCCCCAGGTAAAAGTCTTAGCTATTCAGCTACCGGTATGTCATTCTGTCTTTCCTTACTGCTTCCATCTATCACCCTGTTAGTTGCCTTATAGCCTTTTACCAAAGTCTCTTGTCCCTAGCTCCTAATCTCCCTTTCTCCTCCAAGTCCTGCCATCATTCTGAGTGATTTCAGTGTTATGTGTTAAGCAATCCAACATCTTGGCCTCATGGGTTTACCTCAGGGGTATGCAACCTTTTGGCTTCCCTGGGCCACACTGGAAGAAGAAATCATCTTGGGCCACACATAAAGTAGACCAACAACAACAACAAAAAGCACACGCGTGCACACACACACACACACACACACAAATCTCAGGGGATGCTGGATGGCTCAGCAGGTTAAGCACTTGACCACCTTATAGCCCTGAGGTCCGGGGAACAAATCCTGACCCCGGCCTGTGTGGACCCATATGCTAAATTGGGGTGTGTTTCCCACATGGGAGGCCCCCAGTTCGGTTCTTGCTGGGGTGAGCTTCCCATGTGGGAGGCCCTTGATTCAGCCCCCAGCTCAAGGGGGCATGCCTCCCATGTAAGAGGCCCCCGGCAGGGTTCCCACCCTATGCGGCCCCCTGACAAGCTGTAGAATGAAACTACGTTGAAAACTGATAATGTACAACTATGGAGTCTGCTCTGGGCCCTCCACTTCTCTCTCTCTCTGTTAAAACAATAAAATAAATCTTAAAGAAAAAAGTCTCATGTTTTAAGAAAGTTTACGATTTTATGTTGGGCCACATTAAAAACTGTCCTGTGCCCCATGCTCCCCACAGACTGCAGGTTGTCATGTCTAGCAACCTTCACTCCCCTCAACTTTTGTCCTTACCTCATGGCCAATCCTACTTTGACTATTATACTGGTGTTCATACTTACTCCTTTTACTCTTGGTTCTTAGATCTAATTTAGACTTGATGTGCTTTGATCTTCAATTCTCCTAACAACTCCTTCTCCTCCCTTCTTTACACTCTTCAACTTAAAATTCCATTACTTCCAAGTGTCCTCTTAACTACTATCCTCAACTCCTTTCACTCACTGTCTTTCCGTTGGGCCCATCTAGTAAAATACAACCTTGAATCAATACAAGCATTTGCCTTCTCTGAACCCACACCCAGGCTATTAGGCACAGTTAAAGAACAGTCACCTTACCACCCAGATCACCTTTCAATCTTGACTGGGCTCTTAATGCAATTTCTTTGTTTCCTTACTCAGAAGGTATTTCAAATATATTCCACCCAGGCATGTTCCAGTTCATTCTAAGCAAATGCCATAGCACACTGCTTTAAAGAATAAACATAAACCAAAAAACAATCCCTCAACTTCCAGCCACAAAAATCCCAGCAGTACCAATACCCATATATGTACTTTTGTTCACAACGAAGTCTTTCAAAATCCTTTCTCCTCTATACGCTAGTTCCTCCACTTGAGTTCTGGATCTCATCCCATCCCCTCCTGACTCTCTATAAGCACCTTAACAGACTTTCACTTCTATCATTAAAAAACAAACAACAATAACAACAAAAAGACCCTTCCTCAACACCACACTCTCCCACACCCTTGCTAACACTCTATTCCATGTTCTCAAACTTCTTAAAAATTGTCAACATTTAATATCTATTTATTTGCTCAAGTCCCATTCAATCTTCAACCCTAGCCTGCCCACTCAAACCACCTGCTACTGTCAGGTCAATACCTACCCTCCTTTTTGACAAATTCTCAATCCTTATCTTAACTGAGCTAGTATTTGATAATGTGGACCAATCCTTCCACCTTTAAATCTTCCTCTTCTCTCTTGGTCCTCTCCCTAGTTGATATCTGTGGCTTTAACTATCCCTAAGCCCATGGGAAATATACACCTACAGCCAAGGCTCTCTCAAAAGCTTACTATGTATAATGTCCCCTGTTTCTTGGATAGCCCCTAAATACCTTAATACCACATTCAAAACTTACTTTTTAAATCTTCTCTCCTTAAAACCCATTTCATTCTCTCATGTTCCCTAAAACTCAGTTTCTCATACTGCCATCCATGTATTTGCATGAGTCATCTTTAAGTCCTCCCCTTAACCTTCATGTCCATATCTAACACCAAGTCCTATGTCTCCATGCGCATCCCACTGCCTTAATGTTCACAATCGCCTCTGGATTATAGCAACAATCTCTAAACTGGCCTCTCTGCCACTAGTGCTACCCATCTCCAATATTTAACTATATTGAGGAAAACAGACATAATCACTACAGATATTTATAGAAAACACAGCTAAATTAGAATGCTAAATAAAAACCACATGCGCAAATCACTTTACACAAATCAGATAGTGGGAAATGTAGAGTCAAAAAGGAAAATGTAAGAATAAGTATTTTCAGAAGAATTCATAAGAGCCTACCTCAATTTAGTTTTCAACAAAATGTCTACTACTCAGTATGTATAACTTTGTATCTATTACTAGAAAATACTGCATTATGTTGAAATATTAGAAACATTACAGAAAAGTTCTTTCATTAAAAATTTAAAGTGAATTAATTTCTGGGAAAACAGAAGAAGTAAATGCATCTGAAATATTTTAATACCTCTTGCTCTTCATGCTATCAGGAAACACTGAAGAAAAAGAAAACAAGTACACATTGAAGCCAATTTTAATTTAAAAACTCTAGCTCCCTGGTGCAATATAAAATGACCAATGAATAACTGAGTAGAAAAGAGCAAGGGTGAGTGATGAGTGCAAGAGGGGCAGGAAAAAAAGTACTAAAACCTTAAACTGAGAGCAGAAAAGAATAGTTATCATAGTGATATATTAGGCATTATGAATATAATATACTACACAAAATGTAGTAGAATGTTCCATAGTAAGTCAAAAGGTAACAAGAAAGCCCAAAACAATGTGTGGACTGATTACCTGAAGTTTTACTCAGCTCTGCTGAAAATATAGCAGATGGTGATCTGTTCTCTTTCTCTGTACCAGAAGGAAGTTTTTTCTCATCTTCTTTCATGAGAACTTTGGGTTTAACTATACTGCCTATGTCTGCCTGAGTGGCCAAAGCAGAAACATCAGGAGGCAGTAAGGGCACCTTTGAAATATCAGACCTATCTGTGGAGACTTCATCTGGGACATGGACTTTATCTTCATCCTTATGTTGTACGTTCTTGAAAAATGGGTCTTGTGGTAATTCAGTGCAAGACAATGACCCAGCTCTATCCTGGACACCAGCAATTTCATTTTTGAGGGATACTTCTAGGTTAGTGTATTCCCTGGCTAATTTAGAAGAATCAGTTTTAGAACTGCCAAATGTAGGGTACTCATCTATAATCTCAATTGGAGATGAATCTGAAAATGTTTCACTCTCTCTTATGGTTGCTTCCTTAGCAATAAATAAGCCATCGTTTGAATAAATTGCAGTATTGAGCTCCTCCATCTGCAAAGGAATTTTCTCCTTTTGGGTCAATGATGAAACTTCAGCAGGTAATAAGGTATCCTCTGTGGTATCTAAATTGGGCTGAAAAGACTCCAAATATGGCTTCCCTCCCTTAGGTGGTGGTAAAGCACCAAATTTTTCCTTACTTCCATGTTCTATCATTAATTCAGATGAAGTTTCAATGAGATTTTCTTTCGTAAGTATTATAGCTTCATCTTGTTTTTGTGGAACTTCAGGTATTGAATCATCACTAAATAAGTCAACTGGTTCAGAATCTGGCGAGGGATCTTCAATTAGCTCAGAATGAGCAGGCACTGGCTGTGCAACTTTCGTTATTTCTGAATAATTAGAGAAATCTGGAGTTAGTTCGGTAGAGAGCTTTGTTTCTTTAATTAAATCACATGCAATAGATATATAAGGAGCTTCTGTTTCTTGAACAGCTACATTAATACTTTCAGGCTGTACAAGTCCTTCCTTTGCTCCTGATACCTTTTTTAGTGGTATATTCATGGCCTCTTCATATGGTGGTGGATTTTCAGGCTCAAGTGTTATGCTTTCATAATTAACTGAAAGAGGGGCTTCTAATGGCAATGAAGTGGGCTGCACTGCAGAGGCGCCAGCACTAGGAACAATGGCATTTAATGGTGCTTCCATAACAATGTCAGGCAAAACTGGAGAAGGAGTAGCTTCGGATTCCTCAAATGATGGGCAAAGCTGTGCTCCAGGGTACAGTGACTCTTGCATAGCTTCTGATGTTTGGACCAAGTCCATTTTTGTTTCAAAAGCAATCTTTGTACCTGTAGCTTCATTGAATTCACTTTCACATGCTTCCTGTACTAAATCTGGGGTTAGACCTTCAGGCATGTTTCCCACTACGTCCTCAGTCACCTTTGATAAATCATCTGTTGTGACATAATCAGTCTCAGAATCCTGTGTTGCTACAAGGAAGGGGTTTGATGATTTGGTGCTAGTATTCTTCTCTGTTACAATTTGGGCCTTTTTTTCTTCTATTTTTTTTTCATCTGTCTTATTTTCTGAAGTATGATCTTCAATCAAAGGAAAAATATTTGTTGACATGCTTTCAGTTGCTCTTGGGTTAAAGGGAGTACATGTGATGTATGCTCCTGAACCATCTTTAATAGCTTCTGGTGTACTGGGAAAGGAAGTATCATCATTACTGCTTTCACTATCTCTTTCATGATTTGTTTGCTCAGCGCTATCTGCAAAACCTTTCTTATCCACTTTACTTTCCAACTTGCTCTCTATATTACCTGAAGTAGCTAACATATCACTATCTTGCTTATAAATATCTTTTACTTCCGATACTCGCTCAAATGGTTTGAAATCTGCATATTCCTCCCTCACAGAAGCTCCTGCTGTAACTCCCTTTTCATTAAAACTATTGTTTTCTGGAGACATAACTTTCTTCTCTTCTTTAATCAATTTAGTAAGGGCTACAGATGACTCTTGTTCATTACCAAGAATGTTATTACTAACTAAACCCTCCTCTTCATTTTTATTCTTCACAATTATTTCTTCCCTACGGTTTGCTACTGTTAGGACAGATTCTGCTTGTGGAGAGCCACTGAATGATGATGATGATCCCATTTCTGAGTATTCCAGTTTTGAAAATGCTGTTATATCTCTGTCTACAAATGGATTTTTTGCCTTTGCTGGAAACTCTTTAGAAGCTTCATTTGAAGTTTCTTGAAGTGTTCCTTTGGTGGATAATACTGCTGGTAAATTACCAAGGTATTCATGTTCTTTAAAAGAAGCAACTGAGAGAGGAGATAGAGAAGAAAGAGAAGCAGCAGTTTCAAGCAGGACAGGTGGGAAATCCTCTTGACCAGCAGAAACAGTGTTACCTGGCTGCTCCTTCAAGTCCATAATTTTTTCTGTGACCATGGACAGAAAGGAAAGTTAGAGAGTGCCAGTGTTCTCAGAGTTAATGCAAGTTTTATGACAGATTCAAAACAGTGTTAGTAAATACTGCTAACTAAAACTAAACATGAATAACATTAATAAATAGCAAGTAGACTTGAATCATTACTAAAAAATTAAAGCTATTCTCAATAAAACCTGTACATGACTACAGAGGCAATGCTATGCAAGGACATAAATCAAATCTTTGAGAAAAACCTCAAGTATAATCACTAAAAAAGCTACTTTTAACTAGTTTTAGAGGAAAGGAATTTGAGAATAGTTTGACTGACAGTATAGAAAAGAAAGGACACTGGATAATTAAGTGCCACAAAGTGGCATTTATTGACATGAAAGCTTTTCAACTATAAGCAAATAAATTATTTGGAGGACTGAAATAAGCACTAATGTAAAAGTAAATCAAGGGTCCAAGAATTCCTTACATATTTCCAATTATTAATCAAGTTCAGCTCACTTCTTCCTCGAACATAGCATATAAAATGCAATTTCAACTTTTTCAGTAGACAAACATTCTTGGAACCACACTAATTTTTAGTAAATTCAAACTACTCCATACAGAATTCACAATACTAAAGAGTTAAAGTTAAGAGTACACAGAAGATAAAAGGCTAGCAGAAAGAACTTGCCTGCAGAGGAGTGTATCACAGGCTCAGATGCAGCAGGAAGAGCAAAAAGTGTCTCATCTGAAAAACAAATAGAATATAACCTCAGCAGAAATAAAGACAGAGTTGGAAAGAGACAAAAGAGAGGCAAGCAAGAGTTCAGTTTGTAATGAGTTAACACAAAACTTTATCTACAGAGAAAAGGCCAAGATGGAAAGGAAAAAGTAGTACCATTAATAGTAAACCATTAATTCAAATTAAATTATCATATATGTTATAAAGGTGATTAAATGATATCCATAGAATCTATTTTTCAAGAGGCAATAACAATAACATGTTTATGTTAACAAAACATCATGAACCAAAATGGCTCTAAGATACTATGCTTGTCTTTTAACATACCATATACAAAGTTTTTACTCACATTTTCAGTTATTTTGTCCTAATCAAGCCAAAAACTTTAAAGATGTATTTGAATAAAATTAATAACTACATTTGCTTAATCTTTTTTTATTGTTCAGTTCATAATAACACTTTCAGAGAATCATGCATTTTCTTATTCCAGGTTGTCTATCTTTAAAGAAAGATTCTAATACTCTTGTGCACTATTATTTGAAGACATTAGTCCTACACAGCACTGTCCAAACTACAAATAATAATTATCATTAGGAAGATCATTATTATCACCAGTCTTGTTTTGTTTAAAACTAACATTGTGGTCTACTTGTTATTCTAAGTGCTTTTGTACAAGAACTCATTTTATTCCTTAGAACCATACTGCTACAAGTGTTGTTAATGTTCCCCATTAACAACCAAATTATGTGCCTCACTAAATACACAACTAGTGAGATGCAGGCAATCTAACTCAAGAACCCATTTTCTTAACCACTATATGCAATAAGTTATGGACTGAATGTTTGTGTCCACCCAAATTCGTATCTTGAAATCCCAACCTCCAACATGATAGTATCTGGAGAAGGGGCCTTTGAGAAGTAATTAGGGTTAAATTAAGTCATTAGGATAAGGCAATGGTAGGATAGGATTAGTACCCTTATAAAACACAAGAGAGCTTGCTCATGCCTGTGTAACACCCTTCCCACTCTCCCTGTCTCTTCCCATTCTTCTGTGCGCACACCCACAAAGAGGTCATGTGAGCATACAGTGATATGGCAGCCACCTATAAGCCAAGAGAAGAGGCCTCAGAATGAAACCTACCTGGCACCTTGATGTTAGACTTCCTAACCTCCAGAAATGTGAAAATTAAATTTTTTTAAGCCACCCAATCCTTGGTATCTTGGTATGGCAGCCTGAGACAACTAATACCGTATATTGTTCTCCAACAACTTTGCACAGTGTCATTTTACAACTGCCGTTGGAAGATTATGAGCTAAAGATACCCTGTGGTTTACATTAGAGAAAAGCCTCTAGCAAAACACAATGTGAAACAGCCTGAGTAATGACAGGAAACTATTCCTTTAATAGATAGAACCTAATATATTTGGACACTGGAAGAACAAGCTACACAAAGCTGATCAATAGAAAAAAACAGTCAAAGAGATGTGGCTATCATGAACATGCGCTTGTCTTCCGAGGGCGTTCCCCTTTATGAATAGGAGAGTTATATTCACAAAGTCATATACATTATAGGTAAGTCCATACTGGGTATAATGCCATACCTAAAGGATTCTTAGATAAGGTAGAGGGGGAAATCCATATCAAAAAGTTCTCCAATAACCTGAACAAGAGGTTGGATAGAACACTCATCCAAACCAGTCAGACATAATGCCGTATGAGATTTTTAAAAACATGCATATGTGTGTATATACTTTTAAAAGATGAGTTACTTTGTGATCTGAGTTTACACAGTTTTTCATTTGTAAAATGAAGGAATCTGAAAATTCCTTTCTGCTAAAATAATGAATGATAATCTTATATACACCTAGGACTTGGAAGTCAAAAAGCAGAACTAAATAGTTACACAGCTGCTACATCTAAATAAAAGTTAGCAAAATTCATAAAATAGATGTTTTTCATCCAAACTATATAGCTAAACACCTTTCATTTAGACTATATTAGTAAAAAGCCACTAATTCAGAGGCTTGTCTACTTGGAAAGTGAACTAGAAACATAAGTTACTGTTAAAATTAAATGAAAAACTACATCTAAAATTGTGCCAATTGGGAAAGCTGGGATGGTTCAGCGGGTAAAGCACTCGCTTTGAAGCCCAGGGGACTGAGGATCGAATCCCGGCACCAGCCCATGCAGAGACCTACATGCTGAACTGGGGTGTGCCCCCAGTTCAGTTCTTGCCGGAACCTATGCGGGAGGCTCCTGGCCCAGTTCCTGCCCTGCGCAGCCCCGCGCCCACCTGTGGAGTGAAATTATATGGAAAACTAATGCTGTCAACTATGGAGACTGCTCTGGGCCCTCCCCCTTCTCTCTGTATCTCTCTCTCTGTTTCACTCTATCAAAAATCAATAAAATAAATCTTTTAAAAAAAAAATTGAGCCAATAAATTTAAATCATTTTTTTTTTTAATGTATCCTTATTTATATCTAATACAGAGTCTCTCTTATACTAAAAACTATATTCCTGGTACCTAGCCAAGTGAGAAAGTTTACAAATTGGTATTTCAAATATTCACATTTCAAAAACAAAAAAATCTTCACATTTGAAAAATGAGATTCATCCAAAATTAAGCACAAAATAAGTATTGCATTTCTAAAAGCACTTAGAAAAAAAAAAAAAATCCAGAAAAGGTCCCTACCATTTGTCCTTCAAGAAAAAGAGTTCCTCAAACTCCCACTAAAATAATCATGGATCATGAAATCAAATTGCTTGGGTTTAAATCCCAGATCCAGCACATATAACTGCAACCCTGAGAAAATTATTACTTAGCCTTTCTGTGCCTCATTTCCTCATTTGTAAAATAAGGATAGTAACAGTATCAACTTCAAAATGTGAGGGAGAGGCATGAGAAAGAAAAAGAAATAATAACTTACCTAAGTCACAGAGATAGGAGGCCAGAGCAGGAGTTAAACCGATCTAACCTCCAAGTGCATGTGCTTTATCAGCCAAGAAATGTATTTGTGCATAAATGGGACAGATGTAAATTCTTATTTTACTAGCTCCTCAAGTTTGAGCTCCTAAAACAAGATAAAATTGTCATCCAGCAAGTACCCTGTAATTATCTGAAATATCTGACTGATTAATTGCTTCTACTACCAATGTAATAACATTTATAATAGAGACATTAATGCTGGACAGGCACGTTTAATTCAGATACTCCTTTGATACTCAAAATGATCCTATCAAGTAGGCACTACTGCTATCCTCATTTCACAGATGAGGAAACAGGCATAAAAAGGCTAAGTAACTTGTCCAGAGTCACTAAACTGAAAGTCACTATCTGAGATCTCAATCCAGAGGTTACAAGTTCATACTCTTTCTCTAACCACTGTGGTGCTTCTTTTCCTGGACTTTACCACGTACATTTAGAATTAAAAAATGACTAATAAAATTAAGAATGTTCAAAAAAAATTTGATCAACAATACTTATATGAGGGCTGTCAGGAAAAAAATCCAACCATCCTCTATTTTTCATATTATATGACTGGATACTTTCCAGACAGGCCTCATATATCATAAGCTATCAAATTCTACGGCTAAAATATCTAAAAATTATTTGTTTTGAAAAATGTTATTGATTTTTTATTAGTATCCCCTTTCCTGTAAAAAAAATCCTGACTTTCACAAGTTAAATAAACTATTCTATAATCAGGGATATTATAATAAGTAAAAAGCTTTAAAAAAGGTAAACAATTCCCCTTCTTTCAATGATCTGTTCATAATGCCAAATTCTAATTACTAAAAAAAATTAAAACTTTAACCATCAATCTCATCTGTGCCATTCTGAGCAGAAAGCCAGAAAACATATGAGTATTAAGGACTTAATTATACCCATACTAAGTAAAAACAGTGGCATAGTTCAGAAAGACAGAAAAACAATATTTTACTAAATAACAGGCAAAAGGGAAACCAGAACTTTCCTATTAAGTCTCTCTACTGCCATCAAATTAATATTCCTAAAAGGGCAATTCTATATATTCACTTACTCAAAAACATTTAAAAGCTTCCAGTTATCCACTGTACACCTAAAACCCTTAGTCAGATAAATAAGGCCCTATACCAAATGGCCACAACTTAACTGTCTAAACTTAGCAACTCCTCACTAGTCATCTCTGCTTATCAAATATAGTTCTTCATAACTAAACCCATGCTTCCCCTTCCTGCATATCTGAATGCTAACATTCTATAATGCTCAAATTCACCACATTTAACCTTCCTTTCTTTGTAAAACATACTCATCCTTATTTTATTTTTGTTAATCGCCTACCACATGTTCAGTTACCTAAGCTCAGAGAATTAAGTAACTTATTAAAAGTCACAAAGCTAATGATAAAACTACAAAAGTATCATTTAACATTTTCACTATAATCAGATATACATTTATTTCCTTATCACCCTCAGTAAAATGAACAGAAACACTAAAGTACTTATAGTGACAATATGAAAGATGAGCACCATTCACAAAATATCTTTTCCATATGATTTATACCTCATGTGGGCCCTAATGCTAGATCCATTTCCTTACCTAAGCCTAAACCTAAAATGTAAATTTAAAAAAAAAAAATTTATTTCATTGATCTTGACAGAGAGAAACAGAGACAGAGAGAGACAGAGAGAATGGGGAGGGCCCAGAGCAGTCTCCATAGTTGACAGCATTAGTTTTCCATATAGTTTCACTCCACAGGTGGGTACAGGGTTGCGAAGGGCAGGAACTGGGCCGTGAGCCTCCCACATAGGCCGCGGCAAGAACTGAACTGGGGGCACACCCCAGTTCAGCATATGGGTCCACATGGGACAGGGCTGGGATTCGATCCTCGGTCCCCCGGGCTTCAAAGCGAGTGCTTAACCCGCCGAACTATCCCAGCTTCCCCTTAAAATGAAAATTTACACAGCCACGGCCTAAATTTAGACTGCCACAGGGCTACATACTTTGGATGCTATTTATTTCCATCACATAAAGATCAGTTTCAAAATTAAAGTTCACTAAAGAGATTTTTTTAAATAAATCACTTTTTAAAAGAGTGTAACTCATATGGCAGTTTTTAATTTATTATCAGTCAATTCAAGCTCACCAATGTCTTTTATAACTGAGTATTTTCCTTGACATGTTCATTTTTAAAAAGCCATCAACCAAACATGTAATTGGTCAGTAAAAACATTAAAATCTTATCTAATTTATAAAACAATAACATAAACTGCATGTTAAAACCACAGAGAAGAGGGGAAACTGGGATGGCTCAGTGGGTTAAGCACTCACTTTGCAGCACTGGGGACTAAGGATGGAATCCTGGTCCTGGCCAGTCTGGACCCATATGCTGAACTGGGAAGTGCCCCCAGCTTGGTTCTCACCAGGGTGAGAACCTGGCCCAGTTCCTGCCCTGTGCAGCCCCCCGCCCACCTGTGGAATGAAACTATGTGGAAAAACCAATTGTGTGCAACTATGGAGACTGTTCTGTGCCCTCCCCCTTCTCTCTGTCTCTGTATCTCTCTCTCTCTCTGTCAAAAATAATAAAAATAAAATCTTAAAAAAAACACCAAAAACCACAGAGAGGAACTTCTGCTTCTAGCTATGAGAATAACTGTATCAGCCTAACCTTCCAACATAAACAACTATAAAACTGGGCAAGATATATGAAGCAACTGTCTTGAGACATTGGACAACAGGCACTGGAGGAAGGAGTATAATCCTAAGAGAAAAGCACAATAGATGAATGCCCTTATATCTGCCTCAGGGCATTTTCTGGTCAACAACACAGGGAAGAACCCAAGAATACTGTGCTCTCACTGAGCTGAGGAGACCGCTGAGTTATCTGGACTATGCAAGGTAGGTTAATACACAAAGGAAAGCTGCACAGAAAAGGAGCTCCAAAAATCTGGATAGGGGTTTCCTTTAAGTATTTGGCTTTTCCCTTTAAATACACAGCACATAACTCAGCAAGGCCCAGCAGACAAATCTATAATAGAGTTGTGGGCTGATGTATATTCTGGAGGTCATACTGTGCTGGAGGACCTGACCTAAAAGTTTTGAGCAGAGTGGAGAGATCTCACTGAACACCCCATGTATAAAAGTGTAACCCCAGGGGAAGCTGAGAAGGCTCAGTAGGTTAAGCACTTGCTTTGCAGCCCCGAGGACTGAGGACTGAATCCCAGCCCTGGACTGTGCGGACCCATATGCTGAACTGGGGTGTGCTTCCCATGCAAGAGGCCCCCAGTTTGGTTCTCGCCCCCCAGGTTTGGCCTTTGGCTCAAGGGGGCCTGCCTCCCATGTGGGAGGCCTCCTGCATGGCCCCCCACCCAGCTGTAACAAAACCATGTCAAAAAACTGATGACATACAACTATGGAGACTGCTCTGGGCCCTCCCCATTCTCTCTGTATCTCTCTGTCTCTGTCAAAAACAATAAAATAAACCTTTAAAAAGAATAAAATGAAACCTCAGAAAAAGAACACCTTAAGAGTGGAACTACTCTAACCTAAGGGATACTCTTGGGGTGGCGAACCTATGGCATGCGTGCCCAAAGTGGCAAGCAGAGCAATTATTTCGGCACGCGGAGCTGTGAATACCATTTAAAAAATTATTGTTTATGCTCGTATAGACATAAAAATAAACGATACCTCTATCTCACTCAATGGGTTGGCACGCAAGTCAAGCGAGTATACTCTTATTTCATAAACTTTGGCACTCAATCGCCAAAAGGTTTGCCACCCCTGCTCTAGATAGAGTCAACAAAACATGGCTTGTGGGCCAAAGATATATTGGAAAATAGTCATATCCATTCATTTGTGTTATTGCCCATGGATACTTTTGCATTATAAGGGCAAAGATGAGTAGTTCAAATAGAAATTGTATAACCCATAAGCCTGAAATATTCACTACTCAACTCTAAAGAAAAAGCAGCCATTCCCTTCTCTAGAACCACCTTACCATTAAAATTAGGCCTTGAAAAGATCAAGATGATTTGTCAACAAATTAACTGCCTTACAGAACAAAACTGACACCACACCCATGACAACCAGAATAAAATAAAAATTATTGGACATAAAAAGAAAATATGAGCATAAATAAGAAAAAGGTTAATATAAACAAATAGAAATAATGTCGATTTTGGATTAGCAAACATTAAAATGGAAATTAAAATAGTTATTAAAATATTCCTAAGTATGTACAGTAAAAGATTAATATAATGAGTGAACAGAGAATCTTGGTAGAGAAATACAGACAAGCAAAAAACGATTCCATAATTGAAAATTACATTAAGTGAAAGAAAAATTCACTAGATGAACTTAAGAGCAGTTTGCACAGTGCAGAAAAAAAGATCAAGGATTAATAAACTTAAAGACAGCAACAGAAAGAACTGAAGCACACACAGCAAGGGAAAAATGGCTGGGGGATAAACAGAATAAACAGAGAGAAGTGACTGAAGAGTGAGTGACCTGTGAGTTATAGTGCTGTTGGCCATGAGTTCAATGTTAAAGAATCAACAATATATAGTAAGTAATGTGCCTTTAAATAGAAACACACATAAAGCAAAGTTATGTATATATCAGTTAACAAAAATGCTATGACTAGAGGTTCACAGGAATCTAAACCTGTGTTTTCCCTAGGGGCAATAATTTAGTATATGCTAATTCAGTATTTCCTGTGACTTTATGAATTACAACTACTATGAATAAAAATACTGTATTCATCAAAAAATATCCTTGAAAAATAAAAATATTTTCAGATAAATAAAACATGAAAACAAAAGCTGAAATTGTCACTAAGAGGCCTGTACTGTAAGAAATGTTAAATTCTTCATTCTGACTAAAGGAAAATATACTAGATAGAAACCTGGATCTTCATGAAGGAACAAAGAATAGTAGAATGGTAATTATGTGAGTAGGCACAAATTATTCTCATTTCTTAATTTCTTTTAAAAATAATTGCTTTTTGAAGCTCAAATAATTACAATATACAATAATATTAATTATTAAATTTATTGGAGTGACATTGGTTGGTAAAAATTACACAAGTTTCAGGTGTACAATTCTATATTTTATCATCTATGTATTGCATTATGTACTCACTACCCAGAGTCAGTCCGTTCTCTTTCCATCACCTATTCAAGTTCAAAATGGGTTATAAAGCCTCAGCGACAACTTGCAACATCAGTAACACATTTGGCCCAGGAACTGCTAACGAACATACAATACACTGGTGGTTCAAGAAGTCTGGCAAAGGAAATGAGAGCCCTGAAGATGAGAAGCATAGTGGCTGGCCATTGGAAGTTGAGAATGACCAACTGAGAGCAATCATTGAAGCTAATCCTCTTACAACTACATGAGAAGTTGCTGAAGAACTCAACATCAACCGTTCTATGGTAGCAAATTCGAAAGGTGAAAAAGTTTGATAAGTGGGTACCTCATGAGCTGACAAAAAATAAAATTTTTTTTAAAAAATCATTATTTTGAAGTATTTTCTCTTATTTTACGTAACAATGAACCATTTCTTGATTGGATTGTGACATAACAACTGGCTATGTCCAGCTCAGTGGATGGCCTGAGAAGAATCTCCAAAGCACTTCCCAAAGTCAAGCTTGCACCAAGAAAAGGTCATGGTCATTATTTGGGGGGCTGCTGCCTGTCTGATCCACTACAGCTTTCTCAATCCCAGCAAAACCATTCCATCTGAGAAGAATGCTCAGCAAATTGATGAGACGCACCGAAAACTAAAACGCCTATAGTTGGCAATGGTCAACAGAAAGGGCCCAATTCTCCACAACACCCAACCACATGTCACACAACCAATGCTTCAAAAGATAAACAAATTGGGCTACAATGTTTTACCTCATCTGCCATATTCACCTGACCACTGACTACCACTTCTGCAAGCATCTCAACAACATTTTACAGGGAAAACACGGCCACAACCAGCAGGATGCAGAAAACACTTTCCAAGAGTTTGTGGAATCCCAAACCATGAATTTTTTTATGCTATAGGAATACACAAACTTATTTCTCATTGCCAAAAATGTGTTGATTGTAATGGTTCCTATTTTGATTAATAAAGATGTGTTTGAGTCTAGTTATAATGATTTAAAATTCAGGTTCTAGAACTACAAATACTTTTGCACCAACCTAATAAAAACCCCATGTACCATTTATAGGACACATATTAACACGTTGCGTACGGCGGGGTTTAAAACCCTCATACCCCTCTGTTCCGGCAGGTATTTATATATTTTTATTTATTTATTTATTTTAGACAGAGAGAGATACAGGGACAGAGACAGAGAGAGAACTGAACTGAAGGAGCTCCCAGCTCAGCATATGGGTCCGCACGGGCCGGGGCCGGGATTCGATCCACTGTCCCCGGCGCTGCAAAGTGAGCGCTTAACCCACTGAGCCATCCCGGCTTCCCCTCCGGCAGGTATTTAAATGAGACCACATTGAAATGAACTCTTCTCTTTAAAATGCTATTGCTTCCATATTATTTATAACTTTTCAATGAAATTTTCTGTACTTACTCATGTAAATTTATCCATTGATAATATTTGCTCGTTATATATCAACCAAACCTCATTAATTAAATAAATCTTGCAAAAAATAAAAGGTCAAGTGTAAAAACGTGAATTCTCGTTACCCGTCCTTAACGCATGGCTCAGAAAAAAAACAAAGATTCTCGTGATCCATACACAATGTGTTAAATATAAAAACACAGGTAGATTAAAGTAAAAAGCATAAATCATCTAAAACCTCCCCAAAAGCAAAAGGACCAGAGGTCTCACTAATGAGTTTTACCAGGCATTCAAAGAGGAATTAACACCTATCTTCCTCACTCTTCCCAAAAAAATCAAGTAAGAGGTAATACTTCCCAACTCATTCTACGATGCCAACATTGCCCTAATACCAAAGCCTAGTAAGGACATCACAAAAAACGAAAACTATAGACCAGTATCTCTGATGAACACCAACGCAAAAATCCTAAACAAAATACTAGCAAACAGAATTCAAGAATGCATTAAAAAGACTATACATCACGATCAAGTGGGATTCATCTCAGGGGTACAAGGATGGTTCAACACACACAAATCAATGTGATACACCACATAAACAAAATAAAAGATAAAAACAATGATTATATCAATTGATGCAGAAAAAAAACATTCGACAAGATACAACATCCATGTACAATCAAAGCACTTAATAAAATAGGTATAGAAGGAAAGTACCTCAACATAATAAAGGCCATATATGACAAACCCTCAGCAAATATACTGAATGGGAAAAAACTAAAACCTTTTCTTCTAAAATCAAGAACAAGACAGGGATGTCCCCTGTCACCACTGCTATTCAAGTTCTACCCAGCACAATCAGGCAAGAGAAAGAAATAGAAGGCATCCAAATTGGGAGGGAAGAAGTTAAACTATCACTTTTTGCAGATGACCTGATCCTTTACACCAAAAAATCCTAAAGACTCCACCAGAAAACTATTAGAAATAACATAGTCACATTGCAGGATACAAAATCAATGCACAAAAATCCATTGCATTTTTATATACTAACAACAAAATTTCAGGAAAATAAATGAGAAAAACAATAACTTTTGCGATCACAACAAAATGAATAAAATACCTAGGAATAAACTTAAAGAACACAAAGTATTTATACACAGAAAACTATGAGATACTATTAAAAAATATTGAAGAAGATAAAGAAATGAAAAGATATTCCATGTTCATCAAATGGAAGAATCAACATAGTTAAAATGGCCATATTATACAAAGTAATATACAGATTTATTGCAATTCTCATCAAAATCCCACAGACATTCTTTTGAGAAATAGACCAAAAAATCATCAGATTCATATGGAATGACAAAAAAAAATAAAACCCAAATTGCCAAACCAATCCTACCAAAAACAGTAAGGCTAGAGGCATCATGCTCCCCAACTTCAATCTATACTACAAAGAGTCAATAATCAAAGTAGCTTGATATTCACACACACACACACACACACACACACACACACAAATAAATACATAAATAACCACAGATAGAGAGAATAGAACAGAATAAAAAAAACAGAAATAAACCCAAAAATATATAGACAGATAAGTTTTGACTAAGGAGTAAAAAATATACAATGGGGAAAAGAAAGCCTCTTCAGTAAATGATGCTGGGAAAATTGGAAAATCATGTAAAAGAATGAATCTGGACTTCGAACTGTCACCATTTACTAAATTAACTCAAAAAGGATCAAAGATCTCCACATAAAACCCAAAACAGAGGAAGCCAGGATGGCTCAGTGGGTTAAGTGCTCACTTTGCAGCCCCGGGGACAGAGGATCGAATCCCGGTCCCGGCTCGTGTGGACCCATATGCTGAACTGGGGAGTGCCCCCAGTTCAGTTCTCACTGGGGTGAGACCCCGGTCTAGTTCCTGCCCTGTGCAGCCCTGCGCCCACCTGTGGAATGAAACTATGTGGAAAAACCAGTCATGTACAACTATGGAGACTGTTCTGGGCCCTCCTTCTTCTGTCTCTGACTCTGTCAAAAACAATAAATAAATCTTAAAAAAAAACAAACCCAAAACAATAGACTGCATAGAACAAAATATTGGTACACAACTTATAGACCTTGGGTTTCAGAGAGGACTTTATGAACCTGACTTCAAATGTAAGGGAAGTAAAAGCAAAAATAAATAAATGAGGCTATATTATATCAAACTAAAAAGCTTCTACATAGCAAAAGAAACCATCAACAAAGTGAAGAGACAACCAACCAAATGAGAGAAAATATTTGCAAACAATGACTCTATAAGGGGCTAATATCTAAAGTATATAAAGAACTCATAAACAACTCAAAACAGAAAAACAAACAATCCAATTTAAAAATGTTCAGAAGACCTGAACAGATACTTCTCCCATGAAGTCATACAAATGGACAACAGATATATGAAAAATGCTCAACTTCACTAGCTATTAGGGAAATGCAAATCAAAACCACAATGAGCTACCGGGTCACACCTGTTAGAATGGCTATAATCAACAAGACACGGAACAACAAATGCTGGAGAGGCAATGGAGGCAAAGGAACCCTCATACACTGCTGGTGGGAATGTAAATTGGTACAACCACTATGGAAGACAGTATGAAGTTTCCTCAAAAAATTAAGAATAGAATTACTGTATGACTGAGCAATCCCTCTTCTGGGCATCTACCCAGAAAACTTAAAAACCATAGTCCAAAAAAATATATGTACCCTAATGTTCACTGCAGCACTGTTCACGGTGGCCAAGTCATAAAAACAAAGTGTCCTTTGCTAGATCACTGGATAAAGGACTTGTGGTATATTTACACAATGGAATATTACTCAGCAATAAGATAAAACACGCTATTTGCAAAAACATGGATGGGCCGTGAGATCATCATGTTAAGGGAAATAAGTCAGACAGAAAAAATCAAAGACATATGATTTCAATTTATGTCAAATATAAAACTGAAAGAAAGAAACAAACAAAAACTCATGGACACAGTAAATAGTTTAGTGGTTACTTAGGGTTACGGTGGAGGAGAGTGGGGGATAAGGGAGGGGGCATCAAATATAGGGTGGTGGAAGGAGAACTGACTCTGGGTGATGAGTGCACAATGCAACACATAGACAATGCATTGTAGAACTGTACACTTGGAACCTATGCAATTTTAACCAACTAATGTCACCGCAATAAACTTAACTTATAAATGAAAAAAATAACGTAAAAAGGATACATCATCCAAGCACTTACCCTACAAAATCTGGAGTGGCTATATTAACATCAAGCAAAGTAGAGTCAAAGACACGGAGTATTACCTTGAGATTAGCAGAGATAAAGAAGGGCATTTGATTATGATAAAGGAGTAAATAGACGTAACAACACTAAAGGTGTGAGGGAAAGGTATTATAGATAATACATAAAACAAAAACTAAAGGTTGACATAGACAAAGCTACAAATTTGATTTAAAAATTTTAACACTTAGCTCTCAGTTAATTGATAGACTACATACATGCATGTAATCAGTAAGGAACGCTACAGATGATTGAGAAAATACTACCAACAAACTAAACTTGACTTTTATACAGTACTATGGTACAAATAACAAAAGAATACTCATTCTTCTCAAGTACAAATGGAGCATTCACCAAGATAAACTAGTTCCCTGTCTATGAAACAAGTCTCAATAAATAAACTTAAAAAGAGACTATAAGCAGTGTATGTTCTTTGACCACATGAATTAAATTAAAATCAATAAAGACAAAAATATCTGGAAAATCCCCAAGTGCTTGGAAATTAAACTACAAAATTCTAAAAAATAACCCATTTTTGGATCAAAAATATATCAAAAGATAAACTGAAGAATATTTTAAACAACATAATGGGAATTTGTGGGATATAACTGAGCAAGCTTAGCAAGAAATTTATGCTTTTAGAAGGGTTAAAGAGCTTCCACCTTACGAAACCAGAAAAGGAGCAAGCGAAACCCAAATAAGTAGAAGAAAATTTTAAAAAGTGGAGCAGAAACCAATGTTATAGAAAACAAGCCATTAACAGAGAAAAACCAATGAAATCAAAATAAGGTTCTTTGAAGAGACCAACAGACTCGATGATCCCTAAGACGATCAGAAAAAAAGATAAAAACAAGTATTGGAAATAAAAGAGGGACCATCACTATAGATCCTAAAAACATAAGAAAATATTATGAACAAGTTTACGTCATTAAATTAGAGTACTTAGGTGAGTGAACCAATTCCTTGATGTCTATTCAACAAGCTGAAATAGAAAACTTCTTTCAAAGGCATACATTTCCAAAACTGACAGAGCAAACATAGAAAATCTGAGTAGCCCTACATTACTTAAAGGATGTATGCTTGTAATTTAAAACTATCTCCACAAAGAAAACTCTAAGCTCACATGGCTTCGCAAGTAAATCCCATAAAAATCTAAGGGGGTAAATACAAATCCTTTCAACATATTACAATATATAAAGAAAGATCAGGGAAGCCGGGATGGCTCAGTGGGTTAAGCGCTCACTTTGCAGCGCCGGGGACCAGGGATCGAATTCCGGCCACGGCCCGTGCGGACCCATATGCTGAACTGGGGAGCTCCCCCAGTTCAGTTCTCTCTCTGTCTCTGTCTCTGTATCTCTTTCTCTCTGTATCTCTCTCTCTCTCTCTCTCTCTCTCTCTGTCAAAAATAAATAAATAAAATATAAAAAAAAATCAAATACTTCCCAAAACATTCTATAAACTTATGTATTAATACCAAAACCTGACAGATATTGCAAAAAATAAATTTAGAGAAAAATATCTCTTACACATACATGCAAAAATCTTTAACAAAATATTAGCAAATTGACTCCAGCAATTCATAAAAAGTATATTCATTACTAAAAGGAGTTTAATCCCAGGAATACAAGATCAGTTCAACATTCAAAATCAAACAATGAAATTTACCATATTGACAGTCTGAAAAAGAAGCCACATAATTGTCTCAATAGATGTCAAAGATATCTGATAAAATTCAGTACCTACTTCATAAAAACTCTCTGCAAACTGGAAACAGGATGAAACTTTCTCAACATAAAGGGTGGAACATGTAGGAAAAATATGGAGCTAACATCAGACTTAATAGTGAATAACTAAACATATTTCCTCAAGATGCAGAAAAAAAGCAAGGAATTTTTTTTACACCTTCGACTGTTCTTGCCTTCTTACTACATTTATAGCATAAAGACCAGAAAATAAAACTTTAAGTTGCAGACAACAGGACTGTGTAGTTAGAAAATCTTCATGATTAAAAAAAAAAAAGAAAGAAAAAAAGAAACAAATCCTACTAAACCCTACGAGAGCAAGTAACTGAATTTAGGAAGGATGCAGGATAGATATAAGAACAGTATACAAAAATAACTGTATTTTCATACACTAGCAACTAACATATAAAAAATAAGTTAATTATCATTTACAATAGCAACAAAAACATAAAATACTTAGAAATAAATTTAACAACATAAACACAAAACCTCTACACTGAAAACTACAAAACCCTGAGAGAAATTAAAGAAGATCTAAGCATTTTTTATATCATGTTCATAGACTGGAAGACTTTTTTTGTTCTCAGTTCCTCTTCAGAGTTTATGTTTCTGCACATCTTGCAAGAAGAGGGTTGGGGTGTTGACTGCCTTGTTCCTCACTATCTTTTCAAAGATGTTTATATAGCAAATAGCCTTGAAGACAGTATCTTCCTCTAGAATAGGCAGGCATGTTTATTATGTAGTATAAGATTCAGTTTCTCTAAGCCCAAGGTTACTCTTCTATAATATAACCTACAGCAGGGCAAGTGTCTCTTGGCCCTCTCCATGTTGCACTATGGGAAATGAGGGTCAGGGGACCTATATAAGAAAATGTTGACATTCTTCTGGCTATTACCATTGCTGTGAGTAATAAAGTCCCTTATCTCTGACCCACATATCTGTGTCTTCTACTAGCATTAAACTATAATAGGCTAACTGGTTAGCCTGTTATATGGTAAAAATCTCATTCTCCCCATATTGATCTCTAGACTCAATAGAATCCAACCAATTCCAAGCAGAAATTCTGTAGAAATGAAAAAGTTGATTCTAAAATGTACATGAAAATACAAAGGGGGAAAAAATACTAGATAAAACTTCAAGTAATCATCCTACTTGATTTTAGACTTAGTGTAAAGTTACAATAATCAAACAGTCTGGCATTGGCATAAAGATAGACAAATAGATCAATACAATAAAATAGATGCAGATGTCCCCCACTCATAATGGTTCAAGTTAGGATTTTTTTGACTTTACAATAATGTGAAAGTGATATGTATTCAGTTGAAACTGTATTTCAAATTTTGAACTTTGTACTCTTCCTAGTACAATACTCTGATGATGCTGGGCAGTGGCAGTAAGCCACAGCTACCTGTCAGGTATGCGACCAGGAGGGTAAAAAACTGAAACTCTATAGCATACTCACTGTGTTAGATTCAGCCCAAATGTAGGCTAATACAAGTGTTCTGAGCACATTTAACGTAGGCCACACTAAGCTATAATGTTCAGCAGGTTATGTGTATTAAATAAATGTTTTACTTAGGATATTTTCAATTTACCACAGGTTTATAGGACAGAACCCTATCGTAAGTTGAGGAGCATCTTTATACATAAACAGAGACTTAGATGGTTAATTGATTTTCGACAAAGGCACCAAAGGTAATTCAACAGAGAAAGAAACCCCTTCCAAAAAAACTGTGCTGGAACAAATAAATAGCTATATGAAAAATACACATGAATCTGGATCTATAACTCTCCCATAGACAAAAACTAATTCAAGATGGACCATAGACTTAAATATAAAAGCTAAAATTATAAAGCTTCTAGAAGAAAACAGACTATTTTCACAACCTTGGAGTAGGAAAATGTGTCTTAGATAGCACACTGTAAGCACCCATAAAAGAAAATAAAAGACATTCAAAATTAGAAAATTATACTCATCAAAAAAAAAACCATCAGGGAAAGCCGGGATGGCTCAACGGGTTAAGCACTCGCTTTGAAGCCCTGAGGACCGAGGATCGAATCCCAGCTCCGGCTCAGGCGGACCCACATGCTGAACTGGGGTGTGCTTCCCGAATGCGGTGAGGAACCCAGTTCAGTTAAAACAAAACAACACAAAAAAACCCCAAAATTTAAGAAAACTGTCTCAAAAATTAAATTAATCAATTGGAGTTACTATCTCAACATCAGTACAGGTGAAGGTAGTAGATTGCTGGTCCTGGAGCATCCAGATGTTTGCCATATTCCTGGGAATACCCAGTTAAACAACAACAAAAAAAATAAATAAAAACAAACAACAACAACAAAAATAAACATCAATAAAATTAACAGAGGTTAACTACAGATTACAAGACTACGAGGGCTGTCCAGAAAGTATCCAGCCATGTAACGTGAATAATAGTGGCATTATGGCTGGATTTTTTCCAGACAGACCAAAAATCCAGCCATAATGCTGCTATTATTCATATTACATGTCTGGATACTTCTCGGACAGCCCTTATATATTCACAATGCGTATATCTGACGAAAGACTCTTACAGGGGAAGCTGGGATGGCTCAGTAGGTTAAGTGCTCACTTTGCAGCCCTGGGGACCGAGGATCGAATCCCGGCCCCGGCCCCAGCCCGTGCGGACCCATATGCTGAACTGGGGAGTGCCCCCAGTTCAGTTTTCACCGGGGCGAGACCCTGGCCCAGTTCCTGCCCTGTGTAGCCCCCCGCCCACCTGTGGAATGAAACTATGTGGAAAAACCGATGATGTGCAACTATAGAGACTGTTCTGGGCCCTCCCCCTTCTCTCTATCTCTGTATCTCTCTGTAAAAAACAATAAAAATAAATCTTAAAAAAAAAAGACTCCGCTGGGAAAGCTTGGATGGCTCAGCGGGTTGAGCGCTCGCTTTGAAGCCCCGGGGACCAAGGATCGAATCCCGGCCCTGGCCCATGCAAACCCACATGCTGAACTGGGGTGTGCCCCCAGTTCAGTTCTTTCCTTTCCGGGACCTATGTGGGAGGCTCCTGGCCCAGTTCCTACCCTGCACAGGCCCAGTTCCTGCCCTGCACAGCCATGTGCCCACCTGTGGAGTGAAACTATATGGAAAACTAACGTCAACTATGGAGACTGCTCTGGGCCCTCCCCCTTCTGTCTGTCTCTGTTTCTCTCTGTCAAAAATCAATAAAATAAATCTTTAAAAATAAAAAGACTCCTACAAATAATTACGAAAAAGACATACAATACAATGTAAGAATGGGCAAATTACTTGGGACACTTCACAAAAGAAAATATACAGGTAGCCAATAGAAATGTAAAAGTCCTATGTGTAATTCATTAGTCATTAGGGAGATCCGAATTTAAACCACAATGAGAAATCACTTGAACGGCTAAAATTGAAAAGGATGATAATATCAAATGTTGGTGAGAATGTGAAGCCACAAGAACTCATATTTTGCTAGTAGACATGAAACCACTTTGGGGAATGATGTGGCAATTTTTTACAAAGATAAATATATACCTACCCCATGACCCAACAATTCCACTCTTACTTAATTCAACTCTTGTTTTTAATTTTGTTTTTTATTGTTAAATTTATTGAGGTGACATTGGTTAATAGAAATTACATAGGTTCCAGGTGTACAATTCTATACAGTGATCCCTCGTTTTTCACAGTTAATGGGGACCAGAGCCTTCCGCGAAAGCTGAAAAACCGAGAAGTAGGATTTGCCCCTAGGAATTTTCGTGTATGCGAGTACAAGAATGTTTTAAATATGGAAACAGTATTCATACTTTACTCATTTAAGACAAAAATGACAATAGTATACGTATTTACTTAAACGTGTCAGTGCTAATTAATAAGGTTAATGACAAAACCTTATACAGTGATAAACATGAATCAACATTGCTTTCTGAGAGAGGCGAAGAGTCTTGTGTGGGTGGCGGAGGAGAGGCTCTCACTTGACTCGTAGAAGCTTTAGGCTCACTTGGAGACTCTTTCTCTCACGCGCATCAACATGAAACAACACTCCTTTCCGCCATGTGGCTGCCGACATGGTTGTATTTTTTCATTTTTATTTTTTGATGAATATTTTGGGGAAACCCGCGAAGCACTGAAGCCGCAAAACATGAAGCGCGAAGTGGCGAGGGAACACTGTAATACATTGTCTATATGTTGCATTGTGTGCTTACCACCCAGAGTCAGTTCTCTTTCTATCACAATATATTTAATTCTACTCTTACTCTTAATTCAACTTTTTATTTAAGAGAAATAAAAACATATGTCCATAAAAGGCTTATAAAGTCCATCAACAAGTGAATAATTAAATTGTAGTATATAATCTTATCATGCAATAATACTACTCAGCAGTAAAGAGGAAATTATTGATACTTTCAGTATCATTGATAAATGTCAAAAATATATTGAATGCAAATAACCAGACACAAGAGTACATACTGTATGATCCTATTCATATGATGCTCTAAAATAGGCAAAAGTATAGTGAAAAAAAATCTGAATACGGTAATAGTTGCTTGGGACTGGGGGGCTGGGAGAAGGAAAGAAGAATTGAACTTTCTTGACAAGAAGAAGACCAAGGGTCCAAGAGATCTTTCTGGGATGAAGAAAATGCTCTACATCTTGGCAGGCACATGGGTTAAATGAGTAGGTGAACAGATTAAAACTTACAAAATGGCTAAACTTAAGATCTATGCATTTTATGTCTTAAACACATTAAAATGAAAAAAAGTATATGTACATTCTTCAACAAATTTCAGAAAGAGGGCACAAGCAGGCAAGGGAGAACCCATAAACAGACAGAGACAACAAACCAATCCATTGTAATATGTGGACACTATGTGGATTCTGGCTTTTTAAATAACTGTTTAAAAAAGAACACCAGTGATAACATTCACTAATAGAAATTGTAAACTGTGGCTGGATATTTGATAATATTAATTATTGTCAAATGTTGGGAAAATAATTAAGTGTCGTGGTTATGTTTTGCAAAAGAGTACTTACAGTGTGCAAAACACCTAATAAAATATTTACGAGGGTATGAGATTGGTAGGATTGGCCATGGGTTGATTACAGTTGGGGCTCAGTGATGGCTAAATGAGATTTTCATTCACTATTCTATCTTCCTTTAGGTTTGAATTTTTCCATAACAAAAAATAAAAATAATTTTTAAAATCCCTCAAAAAACAGAGATAAGGCAATGTAAATATTCTAAAATTCTATTATACTAAAGCAATTTGAACTACAGTTTTACCCACAACACTTTTATTTATTTATTTATTTTTAAAGATTTATTTTATTGATTTTTGACAGAGAGAAACAGAGACAGAGAGAAGGGGAGGGCCCAGAGCAGTCTCCATAGTTGACATTAGTTTTCCATATAGTTTTACTCCACAGGTGGGCACAGGGCTGCGCAGGGCAGAAACTGGGCCGGGAGCCTCCCACATAGGTCCAGGAAAGAACTGAAATGGGGGCACACCCCAGTTCAGCATGTGGGTCCGAATGGGCCGGGGCCGGGATTCGATCCTTGGTCCTCGGGGCTTCAAAGCGAGCACTTTACCCGCTGAGCCATCCCAGCTTTCCCCCACAACCCTTTTAGCAGATCAATAAAATACATAAAACTATACAGAATATGAAGATCAGCATTTATCTATAATTTTGTATTCATTCAGCAAATACATAAGTTGCCTACACCACATCTCTGTGCTCAGCAATGGGGCTACGTCATATAGTCCTTTTCCACAAGGAAAAACGGTAATATAGTCCCCTTTCTCAAGGGGTATACAGTCTGGTCAGAAACTAGAGATGAGTAAACATACCATTATCATATATATATGATATGGCATATATGATAGGGTAAGAATAGAATGTTATTGGAACACATGAGGAAAACCACTTAAAAATTAATAATCGCCATGCCAATAAATAAAAACCTAGCATCTTATATGGGGTATTATCAACTTCTCCCTTAGAGCTGAAAAGAATGATGAGGCCATCATTCCAAAAAGACCTCGGTATCAGTAAAGCTGGGTCTCACCATTTTACAAGCCTACCTCCTACACTAGCTAGCCACAAAGGTCACATTCACCCATTTAAACACTGCTGATGAGCTATGGTTCGGCCCTGACACTTCCCATCCCTAGTGCTGTCACCCACCTCCAGGGGGACCTTCTGAGGTCTATATTTAGAAACAGAAACAAAAAGTCTCAAAGAATGTACTATAAGAATAGTGTATCTGCGACAATTACTTCTACTTAATCAGAGGTTCCAAAGAAGAATCAAGAAATATCCATTTGGTTGGTACTTTTATACTGGGCTAGCAAAATATCTTTAAAATGTGCCATTTAAATAGGGGCCTTGCATCGTAGTGTTTCAAATAACTACTGTGAGGTTTTTTATTACGGTATGAAAAAGTTTTATTATATCAGGTTTTATAAATAATAAAGTAAATACTCATAAAACAGGGCCAATTATTGGACAATAGGTAACATGCTCTTTTTTTGGAAATGTTGCATATAATATAGTATCTTCCAAGTGTCTAGGGATACAGTGCTAAAACAGCATGTTTTCTAAATACTATTCCAAATAATTAGATATTTATCAGAGATTCAATATATACTCATTACTTCATTTTAAAAAAGATTTGAAGGAGCTTGTTAGTTACTAAAAAGCACTACAAATTTAACACTGTGCTTCCTAAGAACCAATCTGAAATATAATTCACCTTATCCATAAGGAGCATGTCACCTGTTCCCAACTTTTATTCCTAGTCAGAAAATTGTAAATGGCTTAACAAAATATATATATTCAGAATCTCTAAATTCATTAGTACTATTCCTTATCATTTTCTAGACAAAAATGGAAGATGAGGAATGGTTAGGACATAAACTCTTTCTTTTGAGGCATCTACTTCATGGGAAAGTCACATCACTTTTACTTCGACTTTATATTAAGAACAGTTACTTAAGATTTTAACTAACTATAAATCACTCAAAATCTTTTAACATTTCCACTATGTGCTTCTATACCAATATAAAAATCATATAATAAATGATTGTATAAAAGACTAATTGTTTTTCATCTCCAAGCCAGAACCTATACTTATGAACAATATTCCATTCTATATAAATTTTCATTGCAATTAACAACTTTGGACCCTCTGAAATTGATCTAATAAGCACCAACATTCTTTTCTTTGCACTTACATCCATGTGGTCTCTAGTCCTGATTCTTCTTTCATAAATTCCCTTCATGACCTAACTATAAACTACAGATTAATGAATCAAAGAGATCATGCTTCCCTTCTTTTCCATTTTCACCGAATGAACTAATAATGAACTAGTTCAAGTTCTACTCACCTGTCTTAGAACTACTAGAAAAGCTTTCTAAATAGTTCCCGTTTTCTTGCCAACCTAACTTGACTACTGTTAACCAATTCATTTTTCTTACACTGCTTTCATGTCATGCCTCAGTTCAAAAATCTTCAATGGCTACCAGATGCCTAAAGCAGTAATTCAGGAGAGGGATAAAAAACAAAATGACCACATTTTTTGTTTATTTCATAATGTGAATTGCCAAAAACAAGAGGAACTTTAGAAAGCACAGCACGGATAAAAGCAGGCTGATAAAATCCCAATTCCTTAGTTGGTATTTAATACCCTTCAGAATCCAGACCTACAATACATTTCAATCTTAGTTAACATTGGTTTAGAACATGTCCAGAGACTACCGTAGCTCAATGCCATCTTTAATAACATTTGTGTATCTCTCAATTTCTATCCAGTTTCCCTTCTATATCCTCAAAACCTAGGTTAACCAACCACCTTACCAACTTGAAGCCAGTTGTCTCATGACAAATGGTCACCAAGCCAGAGGCTTCAGTTTCACTTCAGTAGTTACTGAACTGCAATGGGGATGCTCCAAGCACAACAAACAGCAAAATTACAACTTATTAGGAGATGGAAATCAGAATATAAAAAGTCAGGAACACTCAAAAACAGTGTAAATGGCAATGTTAAATACACAAGTGTCAGGGATCTACCAAGCTCAGTGATATAAACCGTGCTCCAAGCAGGCTGGTTACGTTTCTCTGCATATTTCTCACCTTCTTTGCCTTCACTCTCACATCAGTCCTCTTGGTTCCTCTAAATCTTCAAAACTAAATTTTTTTTGCTTCAAAATCGTAATTATTTAAGGAGCATATTTCTAAAATAAACAATATTTTAAATTTAGTTTAGCGTGGCCTATTAGAGACCCCAAGTGATTTCCACTCTCACACAGCTCTCCTAGTTTCTCAAATAAAGTTCATTCCAGCCTCAAGGCTTCTGCCTCCTAAGAATTGCTTAGAAATTTTTGATCACAGTTCATTATCTCCCCTCCTCAGAAAGGCCTTTCTTTCTCAGTGCTGCCCCACCTACAAAGGACCTCACACATTCCAATCATTTTCCATGCCATGGTCCTCTTTATTTTCCTCATAATACTACTATTCTGAGTTCCTTATGTCCTTATCTGTACTCCCCCTATAGGGAGCACATGTGCCTTGCTTATTGTAACACATTCATAGGCCAACAGTGCATACCTATCTCTTTGGAGATAACAATCAGTTAAAGAATGAATAGACTTTTAAGAAATCTAGACTCAATGAAATGTTTTAGCTATCCATGACCACAATCTCCAACAACTTTCCTGCATTTACTAAATAAAGTTTCCAAAAAGGTTATCATCAATAAAGGATTAGAGCACTACATAGAATCCCTAGGAAGGCAATATTCTCTCTCCTTTGTCTTCCAAACTAGTACTCCAAAAGTCAAAATTCCAAGAGAATGCTGTCACCTCCTGAATCCCTTGTTCAAAGAAGAGAATTCCTCTTTGTCCCCATGCAGGAATACAAGCGGACAAGTGAGTATGGTTATGTTAATCACTAAATTTCCCTTGTGCAAGTTTATTACTTTTTCTACATCACCTTAGTTTCTCTCAGATGTGCTTTTGACTCAGAAAAAGTAAAGATTGAGTTATTCCTCATCTTATAATATCTTTAGTATAGTGATCAGTGTTTTAAATAATGCTTTGGAGGATGTCATTAAAATGTTATCTAGAAACATCACAATTGGCTTATTTTCCAATTGTAGAACAGAAGTGAATGTCAGAAAAAAAATTCTATGATTTCAAACTTATTTTCTTTTTCTAGAAAATGAATCTTTTCCAAAATTCTACAATGCTAGGAAGATTTCTCAGTAGGCAGTAAAACTACCTTATTCTAGACCTTTTTATCCATAGAAGAAAGGTCCTACTGCTAGTTGGACACTTTCTGTCCCAAAAGTAACAAACTACCTGTTTGTCTATGAATTCTCAATCTCTAACAAATGATTTTTTCTCTCTAAAAATAATTCTTCACATGAAAAGGGTAATAAAGCAATGTTCATAAAATAAACTAATATGCAATCAGGCACTACTTATGTGAATGTAAATAACCGAAAACTATTTACAGACTATGCAGATGTGTCTGTCCTCCTAAAACATAACCTCTAAGAAATAGTATTTCTAACCTATATGTGAAAACTTTTCTCAAAACATTTCATAAGACTCATGGTAAATCTGCCACATGTTCAACTGGCCTATTCCAGGCAAGGAATCCACAGGTTTCCCTTCTTTATGTATATCAACCATTTTGGGGGTTTTGTTTTGTTTTACATGGCTCAATTATGCACTAAGAGGCTAAACCTGTCTCGGTTTAAACAGCAAAATTCCTCTCACTCTGCAGCTGACACCCTGGCAGAACTGCACCCTCTCAGAACACAATGGCCAGATCCCATTTCCTTGGCTGGGTTTGGCTGGCGGGGAGTCGCCACATCACAAACCGGGTAAACTGGGCGGTGGCAGGACTTCTCCAGAACTCTCTCCCTCCCAATTTTCCACGCACCACACCACTGGAGGCGCTCTCCCTTCACTGCAGTTGGGCCAATGTGGACGCTTTCCAATGGGCTAGCTCCCTGCCAGGACAAGAGGAGGGGAAGGGGGATGAAGCACACGAGGGTCACCCAGGCCAGAAAGGGGGTGAGGATGAAGGCCAGGGCTGAATGCTGGCAAACAGACTAGCAGTGAAACTGCGCCTTTTCCCTAGGAGTAACCCAGAAGGGTAAACAAAAGATTACCACGCTAAGGCCTTTCCATCCTCACCCCAGAACCAAACCAGCCCAATGAATCCACAACCTTATTTCCTCGATACACACCCAGCTCCTACTAGGGGTAGGAGCCTAACTTCAGGGACGCAGTGGAACGGGTATGAAAAGGAAGAACCTGGGAGCGGGCGGGGGTGCACGTGTACCCCGATAACCGAACAAAGAGCAAGCCCCACCCCGCTCCCGGCGGCTCCCACCGGGGGGGGGGACGCCTTCGCCCCAAGGTCCGCAAACAAAGCCCCCTTTCGGCGGAGAGGAAGGCTCTGCTGGAGGCGGCCAAGGCTGCACACAAAAGAGGGAGTGGCGCGAGGGACGGCACGAGGCGGGAGGGCTAGCAACCTACCCATTGAGCCTGAGGATCCCCTGCGCTTGGGCGCGGCCGGAGTAGGGGGGAGCGCAGCGGGAGCCGGGACGGGCGGGGGCCACGCGGGCTCGGCCTGGGGGCTCACGCTGGCCGGTGGAGGAGGGGGAGGCCGGGCCGGGGGCTCGTCGTCCTCGGTGAACCTGGAGGGTGAGACTGCGGCAGTGGAGGATACGGATGGCGCGGGCACCGCAGACGATGCAGGGCTCGCGTCCCAAGACGGCTGCCGCTCAGAGGCGGCGGGAGGCGCGGCTGGTAGGGGTCCCCGGGGCGCCGGGGGCACGAAGTCACTGCCGAAGTCCAGCAGGGGCGCGGCGGGGGCGGTAGGCACTGGGGCAGCCGACAGCCCGGCGGCGGGCTTCCTCTCCAGCACCTCCAACTCCTCCAGATCCTCGTCCTCGTCTTCTTCCTCCTCCTCTTCTTCCTCGTCCTCCGGCTCCCTCACGAACTGGTATTTGAACGCGGGCTGAGGCCGGGGCGGGTTGTCCGAGGACGAGGAGACCAGAGGAGACTGGTCCATGTTTTCCATGGCTGGCGGGTCGGAGATGATACTGCAGCTGCTACCACGGCGGGGGACGCTGCTCCAAGCCGCGGACGATTGTGGGGGTTGGGGGTGACTGGGAGGGGTAGGACCGAATGAGCTGAGGGACCTGCAGTGGCGAAGGCTCCCGGAACAATGAGACTGCTCCTCCTGCCTCCACGCCCGTGATGCACCACCCGCCCCGTCCCCAGTTACCGCCGCCGCCCAGAAGAGCGCAGGCGACAGGCCAGGAGACTCTCCGCCCCGTTTGGCGTGATTCCCTCTCCCCGTCAGGGTAGGGCTGGCGCGGGAGGAGGGAGCCAATCGGCTACGGCACCAGACGAAGGGCAACCAACTGGCCCAACAAGAGATGGGAGTAGGTGGGGCTTATTGCTCTTCCTCTCACCAGCTGGGGTGATTCTCAATGGGCGGGGTTTTGAATGGCAGCCCCACCCTCCACCTAGGGTAGTTGAGAGTTAGGGCTAGGGTCTTGGCCTTGCGCACCGCTGCAGGTCGGTCTGTAGTTAGAGTACTGTAAAAACGAGCCAGCGGCCTGCCCTGGAGGGTCGGAGAGGTGCCTGGCGCGCCACCGGAAGGGCGTTATCCTGAGGGACTGAGGGTGGAAACTTTCCTCCCAGGAAAGGAAAAAACCCAGAGTGGATAAAGGTACTAACGGAATTATGGAGTAGGCCCTAAAGATTAAAGTATACGTTGAATTTTTAAAGATTTTGAAATAAAAGATTATATTTTTTCAAACTTAAATTTCCAGTCCACCTCATGACTACTACCATCAACACCTTAAAAGAAAAAATAATTTTTGGCAGTTTTAAGATCATTCCCAGTCTAAATTGCACACCCTGGATGAAGTAGGGTATGCAGAGCTGGGTTGGACTATCTGCAGATTGGGGTGGACCATTTGAAAGTCCACTTATCTCCTTCCAGGAGGGTTTGGGGATCAGCCCAATGCTGGACTGTCACGTGGCAGGAGGATGAGTCACACAGAGGGGTACAGGAGTAGAGAGGAAAATGGAAACAGAACGATGCCTTGGAAGGCAAACTTGATTCACATTACACTTCAGTCATCTTAGGCTCATGAGTCAACATTTCAGATGATTCAGGCTTTCAGAGAGTCAGGAAACCCAGTACCGTACTCAGTTCTTTAATATGCCAGAATGAGTTTGATTCCCATTCCACTTTTTTCAAAACTGGAGAGTTTAAAGAAAGTGGTTGCAGAACATATAGGTATCAACATCCAGAGATTTAGAGCCATTGTATCTTCCTGATAAAAGTTTTTGCTGCATGCCTCATCTGGAGGCCCTGGAGAGAGAAGGATAAACTGCTTTCAAGCTGCTCACAGTCTAGGCTAGTACTGTTCAGTGCCCTTAGTCAATGGCTACATGTGGCTATTGAGCATTTGAAATGTGACTAGTCTCAGAAGTGCTGTAAGTTTAAAATGCACACTACATTTTGAGAGTTAGTACCAAACAAATGAAATATCTCAGTTTTTATATTGGTTACATATTGGAATTGATACTATTTTGGATATATTGGGATACACATTATTAAATTAAACTTACTTCTTTTTATTTTTAAGTACAGCTCCTAGAAAAAATTTGAAATATATATATAGCTCACATATTTCTAATGGACAGTGCTAGTCTAAATTAATGATTTAAGAAATTATGATTGCCATGGGGAAATCACTGGTTATTTAAGCAAATTCTTAGCTCCATCTAATTAATACTACCATACACTTAGAGTATTAAAAAGGAAAGGCAGGGGTGGGGGGTGGGGAGGTATGAATAGGTGAAATACAGGAGATTTTTAGGGCAGTGAAATTATTCTGTATGATACTGTGATGAAGGATATATAACATTATGCATGGCAAAACTCATAGAACTGTACAACACAAAGACTGAACCCTAAGTAAACTATGAGCTTTAGTAAATATTTAGTAAATATCAATATTGCTTCATGAGTTATAACAAATATACTACACCAATGCGAGATGCTAGTAGTAGGAAACTGGTTGGGGGATATGAGAACTTCAAGAAATAAAGTGTATTACTTAGAAAAAAAAAAAAAAGGAAAGGTAGAAAAAGATTTCCTAGCAATGTTACCTGTTCGGGTTAATTATCAACAATACATTCAAGACCTGCCATAGCGATCCCACAAAGATGAACTTGCTTTATTTATACAAAATGGTTTTGAGTTGTTTTGAGTTTTTGCTTGCTTGTTTGTTTGTTTGTTTGTTTGTTTGAAGGGTTGGGGAAGAGTATAGGAAGAGAGAAGTACTAGTGTAAAATTTGGGGACAGGAAGTTTAATGCCAAACTAAAATGTTTAAAAGATTACTACAATGATAACTAAAATAATTATATTTCAAGTATTTGTCAAAAATTATCAAAAACATACATGATTTTCAACTAAGCACATACACATACAAAAATATACTAGCAAAATTTTATGGTATAAGCTTTTCCTATTAAGTCACAATTTAGCTATCAGCAGTTTAATCTTCCCTATACTATTTTTCTCACTAGAATTGTCCTGAAACACCTTAATGGAAAGTTTCACAGAGTTTTCATATATTATTTACAAGTTGCTTATATGATACTTTTATACTCCTATATCTCTGTACCTGTTATTACTAAAATAGTCACAAGGAAATAGCCTTAAATGTCATAAACAAATAATTGCAGAAAAATGGTAGATTTGCAACTTTAATTGTAAACATAGGTAAATATTGAGGCAATAATATAAATACTCTCTTTTGATGCAGAAGAAAAATAATAATTTTAAATTGTTGATCTCAGTAATTAAGTATCAGATGGATGAACAAGAGTAAAGAGTTTTCCCAGTATTCATAGAATGGTCAACAAAGCATAAGGAAAGGAGAATGTTGCTATTCCAGAATTGAAAGTAGAGTTAGTCACACATTAGTTTAATTAGATGTAAATATCACTCTCACCAACAATAAAATTCTGGTGGGTATTTGACATGGTTAAAAGAAGAATATAGGGGAAGCCGGGATGGCTCAGCGGGTTAAGCACTCACTTTGCAGCCCCGGGGACTGAGGATCAAATCCTGGTCCCAGCCAGTGTGGACCCATGTACTGAACTGGGATGTGCTTCCCATGTGGGAGGCTCCCGGCCCAGTTCCCACCCTGCGTGGCCTCCACCCACCTGTGTGTAACAAAACCATGTCGAAAACTGATGATGTACAACTATGGAGACTGCTCTGGGCCCTCCCCCTTCTCTCTGTCTCTCTCTGTCTCTGTCAAAAACAATAAAATAAATCTTAAAAAAAAGAAGAAGAATATAAACTATACATTATAATAATGGCTAGAAAATAATTATCCAATTAATTATCCCTGAGATTTTTCTTACCAGATGTAGAATAAAGTTTTCGGATACCACCAATAATAACTGTTCTCTCTCAAACATTATAAGAAATACGTTTAGCCTGATGGAATCATAGAATCTGGAGGTCAGCCTGACCAATCTTCCCTTTATAAAACTTCCCTACAGAAAGTTTTTTAAACGTGGTTATCTGTGGTAGATTAAAAATGGCCATAAACTCTGCAACTCCCACCAAGAGGTTGGGTCAATTTCCCCACCTCTTCTGAGCAGGACTTGTGACTATCTTGACCAATACCATGCCCTGGAAATGAGTTCCAAGCCTAACCAGCAGGGACAGTTTGCACTCTCACTCTCTTGGAAAGCTGAAGATGTTAGACACATGAAGAGAGATACCTAGCTACCCAGCCATAGAGCTGATGTCCCAGACATGTGAGACCATCTCAGACTGTCCAACCAACCTGTGGAATCATGAAAAAGAATGAATCATTACATTTGGGGATATTCATTACATAGCAAACGCTAATTGAAACATCCATTTTATGCTTCAATTTTGTGCTTCCTTCACATGTGAAATATTGGCTATTTACTCTGTACCAAGCACTGTTCAAGACTCAGGAATAAAGCACTGAACCAATCAGACACAAATATGCTTAAACATTTTTAGTAAAGAGAGACTCACTATGTAGAAAAATAGCCCATTCAATCTCTATATTATAGTATTATAGCTTATTGCAGAATTTTGACTTGACACCTCATCTGGTATATATCAAACAGGTTAATTGTCCTTGCATCATGTATGACCCTTGAAAGGGTTAAAAGGCATAGGATGGGTATACGCTTGTCTACATAATGTAGGATGTAGACTCAGGAGTGGGTTTAGCAACTATAGGAGAAAGATGAGAGGCAGATTCCTGACAAACCTGTTTCAAGAACTGTGTACCACAGCTTTTTTGCCTACTGAAAATGACTTGCTTCCTTTCAAGGACACCACTGAATTATATTCAACCTTTGTATTCAAAAAAACTAAAACATCATTTTGTCACCCTTAAGGGAAAATCAACAGCTTGATACATCATTGTCCCTACCATTTCATGGGGATTTTAGATTTCATGAAATGTACCTTTATGTGAAAGGAAGTTCATAGTTCTGGTTAACATCTTAATTTATTCTAAGTTCATTCTGTAATAAGAATAGAAATGTAAATATTTTAAGATCAATGTCTCCAGCCATGCTAGTTATGCACTGACAATTAGTATGGGATCTAAAATTAAAATTTTTAAGTTTCACCCAGAAATCATATAATAGGCAAGTGAAAGTCTTAATTAAAATTGAACCTAATGCTTCTCCTTTGACCTTCCTGGGTCCTCTGCATTAATAGTGCTTTTCCATAGACTCCTCCAATATGCATCATTTCTCTGATGAAATTTATTTTGATTTAGCAGAAAACTATTTTTGATCCAGCAGAAAATTGATTTTGATCTAACAGTAAATCCAAGCAAAGCAATTCCTAAACCATCTTACGCAAATAAAAAATCTGTTCTCATGTGAAAAAAGAGCCAAAGAAAAGAGTTCACAAAATTATCTGACTTATAAATAACTCATTCCAGTATATAACTCTTCCTAATACTTAAAGATTTAAGTATAAATTGTGTTGCATCATCAATGGAAATAGTAACCAGGTGGTCACTAACTTTAGAATAAACCTAATGCATTTATTGAATTAAGTTTACTAAGCACCTAGGTTCTGATGATAAAGAGTAAATAAAACCCATTTCCTGACATCAAGGAACATACAGTCTAGTTTACATAAGAATACACAGGTGTATACACATATATGTGTATATAGATTCATATATATGTTGTATATATATGTGTATATGTATTGTATGGCTATATATGTATATATAGAGAGAGAAAGAGACAGACAGACATAGATATATTCCAGGAGGATTTGGGGAATTCTTCATAAGATTATCTAATACTTAATCTTTTATGGTAGGTAAAGAAGAAAGTGCATCTAAGGAAGACAGAATAATAGCACTACAGAGGCAGGGAGAAATGAAACTCTAACACAGATTTAAAGTATAGACAGAGACATCTGGTATAACTAGAAAAAGTAGAAAGTGATTGAGGATAAAAACCAAAAAAATAAGTTAAGTACAGACTGTGAAGGGTCTCAAATGCCTTGCTAAAGGATGAAGGTACTATTCTCTAAGTAAAGAGTTATTAAAGGTCTTTAAGCAGGATGGTGAGATGTCCTATTGCTAATTAAAAAAAATAATATTGATAGAAGATTATGTGCACTAGACTAAGAAAAATTAAGAAAATTTAAGATGCAACTAAAATATTTCAGGTAATCTTTGCCCAATAACTTTATTATAGCTACTGTGTAGTTCAGGCATAAGATGATGAGAACCTAAGCTAATAGCATAGGAAATGGGAGGATATAAACTTGAAAAGCATTTAAGTTGAATTTATAGAATCTGGTGACTAACAGGATGGAAAGGCTGATGAAAAGAAGAAAGAAAAGCTTATTCTAAAGATTATGCTTAGGTGACAAGGCAAATTGGTGCTGCCATTGTTAAAAAAAAAAAAAAAAAGTCCGGAGAGAAGCAAAGTGGTGAGTAATGCTGGGAAGAATATAATGACCTAAGTTTTTAGATACATTGAACTTGAGTTGACTGCAGAATATTGGAGTAGAAATAATGACACCTCTGGAAAAATAGGGCTGGAGCTTAGATCTAGTCTGGCTGCAGAGCAGGTAACTAAACCTGTTGGTTAGGTTTCAAGGGTAAAGGTTTGAGGGAAAATGGTGGGGGTGGAGGTGGGGGTGGAGGAGGAGATGGACAAACAGGTTGATGGATACTGTCTGCTGCTACCCATGGGAGAAAAAGGCCTAGAGCACTGGGAAACAGCAACATGAAACATCTCAGGATATACTTGAGCAATATAATTTCCACTTGTCTCTTGCTTTTCAAAACAAGACAACCCCCTTTAGCTTTTCTTCCTGGGTCCGGGTCTTTAGTTTATAAATAGGTGTTCATTTTGTCTTCTCCTTGCATCTTAAATATTAACTCAGAACTCAAAATAGTATTCCTGTAAGTGGTCATTATAATTATATTTAGCACTAAATCTATAGTAATAGTGACAGCACCAATAATGTAAGTCAAAGATAATCCTTAAACTATCATTAGGCTGGGGGGCTCTAGCTTCTTAACCAATAACAAGTAGTAGGATTGCCTGGTGAACTTTTGCCTCTTCTTATAGCTAAGCATCTACTAATTAAAGAAACTCCATTAAATTACAAAATTAGCTTGACAATAAATGATTCTTTTATATACTACTTGTGTTTATTAGGTACCGGTATAGGTTGTTTTTTGTTTGTTTGTTTTTTTAAGAATCAACAGATTTATATTGCTCACGTTCAACTTGTTTTCTATTTTCTGGAGAATCCAGGAACACATTCAATACCAGAAATGCTATAGCATATTGTTCTGCCTGTGTCTTTTTTGAAATTCATTTTCCTTTTATTACTACAAACTTATTGTGATCTAGCATCCTCATTTTATGAGTTTTATTTATTGCCCTGAGTGGACATTTTTCCTCTCAGGCAGTAAAAGAAATGTTGTAAACTGTTTCTGAATAATAAATACTATTTACTCTAATGAGTTAAATATGGCATATCATGTGTTCATTTCCTCTCCATCTCAAAACCCTATTAAAATATCAGTAAAGCAATAAAAATGGTATTAGCCAACAAGGACAAAAAGAATAAGAGGACACAAAAGTGGATAAACTATTTCAACACATTTTTGGAAAACAAAAATCAGAGAGAGTAGTATTTCCTGACTTAGCAGACTGTATGAAGTTACAACCTAGATACCTCTAAAGGGACAATATCAAATAGAAGCAAGTCATTTTGTGCCACAGAACACTTGAGAGGCTCGTTCCTTGGAGGCACCAGGATTGAAAACAGGTAGAAAGCCTGCAGCAAGGATTAAACATATCCCTGCTGCCCCATCGTTACTGCTCCACCAGCCCCTACAGTCCCCTTCCCATACTCCTTCTGCCCTAGACAGAAAATGAAAGAATCCTTTTATGGAGAAACAAAATGGTACTAGGGAAAGTTCCTCAAAGTACTGGCATTTGGAGTCCCTCGGTATAAAGACCCAATCAACCTTTCCTGCTCCCTTCTTTCCAGGGCTTCCAGTCCATTTTTTAAATACTTCACTCTTAAACATAAAACAAAACACAAGGACAGCAAGGACAGTCAGACACCTGACAACAGCCTTGAATGAAAGACATACAGAGAACAGATGAAAACATCAAAGAAGCTATAATATTTAGAGGAAGATAGAAGATGTCACTCCATAAAACAAAAACTGGAAACAATAAATGTGAAAATATCAGAGAACTTGAAAGAGTTCATAAATTAAAAACAGCTGCATGTTCACAGCAGCATTATTCACAACATCCAAAAGGTAGAAACAACACAAATGTCTATTAATGAGTGAATGGAAATACAAAATGGGTATATATATATATATACACACACACACACACACATACATACACACACACACACACACACACACACACACATACATACATACAATGGAATATTATCCAGCTTTAAAAAGGAATAAAATTCTGGGAAAGCTGGGATGGCTCAGTGTATAAAGCGCTCGCTTTGAAGTCCCAGGGACGGAGGATCGAATCCCTGCCCCGGCCCATGCGGACCCACATGCTGAACTGGGGTGTGCCCTCAGTTCAGTTCTTGCCGGGACCTATGTGGGAGGCTCCTGGCCCAGTTCCTGCCCTGCGCAGCCCTGTGCCCACCTGTGGAGTGAAACTATATGGAAAACTAATGTCAACTATGGAGACTGCTCTGGGCCCTCCCCCTTCTCTCTGTCTCTCTCTGTCTCTGTTTCTCTCTGTCAAAAATCAATAAACTAAATCTTTAAAAAGGAATGAAATTCAGATACACGCTAGAGCATGGTTGAACTTTGACAATATTATGCTAAGTGAAGACACAAAAGGACAAATATTATATGATTCAATTTATATGAAGTCCCTAGAATGGTCAAATACATAAGAATAGTGGGTACCAGGGACTACAGGAAGGTGGGAAAGGGGAGTTGGTATTTAATGGGTACAGAGTTTTAATATGGATGATGAAGAAGTTCTTGATATGGATAGTGGTGATGATTGCACAGCAATATGAACCTACTTAATGCTATTGAGCTGTGCACTGAAAAGTGGGTGAAATGGTATATTTTATACCATGTATTTTTTACCACACTAATAAGTTTTAATTACAATTTTTAAAACTTAATAGACGTGTTGGAAGGTAAATTAGAAAATCCTCCCAGGCAATAGAAAGTAAAAAAGATGTATTAGCAACAAACAAGTGGAAATTGAAGTGTTTTTTTTTAAGTTACACAATTTACAACAGCATCAGAAAGCATGAAATGTTTAAGGATGGATTTTACAAAATATGTTTAAGACTATTATACTACAAACATTGCTGAAATAAATTAAAGAAACTAGAAGCACCTCAACTTGATTTCAAGATTCATGGTAAAGCTACAATAATTAAGACAAAGTAATACTGACGAATAGATCAGTGGAACAGAATAGAGATTCAGAAATGTGTGCGTGTATAATTAATTTTGACAAAGATGCCAAAGTATTTCAATGGGGAAATGAAAATGATAGTCTCATCAACAAATTCTGCTGAAACAATTGGATATTCCTATGCAAAAAAAAAAAAATAAATAATAATAATAATAATGGAGGGGCTCAGTGGGTTGAGTGCTTGCTTTGCAGCCCCGGGGCCTGAGGATTGAATCCTGGCCCTGTCCCATGCGGGCCCATATGCTGAACTAGGTTGCGCCCCCAGTTCAGTTCTTGCCAGGGCCGATGTGGGAGGCTCCCAGCCCAGTTCCTGCCCTGTGCAGCCCCATGCTCACCTGTGGAGTGAAACTATATGAAAAATAAATGCTGTCAACTATGGAGACTGCTCTGGGCCCTCCCCCTTCTCTCTGTTTCTCTCTGTCTATCTCTCTCTGTCAAAAAATCAATAAAAATAAATCTTTTAAAAAAATGGAGAAAAAGGAAAAGAAAAAACTCTGATCTTTATCACACAGCTTATTCAAAAAAATTAACCCAAAATGAATTATGCTCCTAAATAAAATAGCAAAAACTAAAATATCTTGAAGAAAACTTAGAATAAAATCTTGGCAGGGATTTCTAATGAATGCTGTTGCAAATATAAAATGATACAAACACTTTGGAAAACTATTTGGTGATTTCTTATAAAGTTAAGCATACCTAATCATATGACCCAGCAATTTCACCCCTATATACAGGTATTTATCCAAGAGAAATGAAAATTAGAAACAACCCAAGCATACATCAACTCATGAATGGATAACATACCATGGCTTTAGCATTCTAATCAACAATAAAAAGAAACAATTGATACACTCAGCATAGAAGAAACTCACATATTATAACACATAGACAAAGTACTATAGAATTGTATACCTGGAACCTATGTAATTTTTACTAACAATGTCACCCTAATAAATTTAATAATTCAAAAGAATTGCACTAAGTAAAAGAAGCAAGACACAAAAGCCTACATACTATATGATTCGGTTTCTGTGACATTCTAAAAGAGGCAAAACTTGAACTGGGGTGTGCTTCCCATGCGGAGGCCTCCAGCCCAGGTCCTGCCTGGTGTGGCCCCCACCTACCTGTGTGGAACAAAACCATGTCGATGACTTACAATTATGGAAACTGCTCTGGGCCCTTCCCCTTCTCTCTGTCTCTCTCTGTCTCTCTCAAAAACAATAAAATAAATCTTTAAAACAGGCAAAACTGCCACAAGTAGGGGAAGGAAGGGGGTATCTCTGTCAAAAATCAATAAAATAAATCTTTAAAAAAATAAAATAAAATAAATAAACTATTATTTAAAGTGAATGTTTCTTTTTTTTTTTTTAACTGAACTGGGGGCTTCACTGCACTAGGGAAGCACACCCCAGTTGAGCATGTGGGTCCTCCTGGGCCAGAGCTGGGATTCGATCCTCAGTCCTTGGGGCTTCAAAGCGAGCGCTTAACCCACTGAGCCATCCAGGCTTTCCCAAAGATTTATTTTTATTGTTTATTGACAGAGAGAGAGATAGACAGAGAGAAGGGTGAGGGCCCAGAGCAGTCTCCATAGTTGACAGCATTAGTTTTCCATATAGTTTCACTTCACATGTAGGCACGGGGCTGCGCAGAGCTGGAACTGGGCCGGGAGCCTCCACATAGGCCAAGGGCAAAAACTGAACTGGGGTCACACCCAAGTTCAGCATATGGGTCCGCCTGGGACAGAGCCGGGATTCGATCCTCAGTCTCCAGGGCTGCAAAGTGAGCGCTTAACCCAATGAACCATCCCAGCTCCCCCCAGAATGTTTCTTAAGCATACTGTCCTTTCATTGTTGTACCTCTGAAACCCAGCCATTCATCTGTTTTTAAAACAGCTTTATTGAGTCACAATTCACATATCACATCATTCATGAATTTAAAATGTACAATTTGGTGTCATCCTTTCTTCATTTTTGTACAACTTTTGGATAAGATATAGAAGAAAAAACAATGTGAGTCAATAGAGCAAGATTAGATCCAGTTTTGCCATCCCTAGCTTGGTACTTTCAGGAACCTCTGGATTTCCACATCCTCATCTATAATCAACATGTTAAACTAGGTGACTGCCCTAATTCTGTTCTATCTTCAAGATCATTTTTTTATTGTTGTTTATTTTTAATTTTTAATTTCTCTTTAGTGCCAGTACACATATTGGGATACAGCTCAGAATGATGTATAGTATTTTACAGTGGGACAGTTGCAACAATTCTCTGAATTAAATAAGGTGCTGGTAGACTTATTACAGCACTTGGAAATCTATATAAATCTAACAAGATTCTTAGAGCCATTTTTGAAAAAGGACCGCTTGCTTTTATACATTTCAAAGTATGAAAGAGAAAAAGAATAGTCACAGTGTGTTTAACTTAGATGAGCTTCTCTAACTTTACCTTTCTCATTTCTAAATGCAAATATGAAAACCATATAGAGAAAGCTGAAAAGACTTGGAAATATATTTATTTAAAAACTGTATTAAAGTCAGTGATTCAGTCAAATAAATTAATCAAAAATATAAAAAAATATTGCCTGCAGAGCTTTTATTGAAGTAAAAAAATGAAGAGTTCCCATAAAGTTCTGTATTTGGTTTACATCTCTAATTCAAATAACAGAGTTGAAGTTAGATTTGTAAATAAATATGCCTATATTTCTAAACAAGCTTACATGGAATCTCTTAGTAAGTAATTAGGTATTATATGGGTTGAATTGTGTCCCTCAAAAAAGATATGCTGAGGTTCTAGTCCCCAATCCCTCTGAATGACCTTTTTTGAAAATAGGGTCATTGCAGATGTAGTTAGTTAGGATGACATCATACTGGAGTAGGGTGGGTCCTTAATCCAATATGACTGGTGTCCTACTAAAAGTAGGCCACAGAGACATATAGAGAAATTGGCCTTGTGAAACAGAGGTAGAAATTGGAGTAATATGGCTATAAAGCAAGGAATACCTGGGGCTTCTAGAACCTGGAAGAAGCAAGAAAGGCTTTGAAGGGGTGCATGGCCCTTTCAACACCTTGATTTCCTACATCTAGCCTCCAGACATGAGAGAGAAAATTTCCATTGTTTTAAACCACCCAGCTTGCGATTTTATTACAGCAGCCATAGGAAACCAGTACAAATATATAGTCAAATGTTACACACACCCATACACTGAGAGAAAATCCTCATCTTAGTCAAATTATTGGATTTCTAGAAATCTAATATAACCATCAAATATTAGGGTGTAAACTTGAGTAATTAATTATAATAATGCATGATGCCTTATAACGTTTATATGAGCTCTTTAAGACATGGCATTTCCTTTTTTTTTTTTTCAGTGTGCAAAGAAATTAAGCTGAAAAGAAAAGGCATATTTTTCCAAAGAAGAAATAACACAATATCTTTGAGATGCAAGATGGCTTAAAAACCCAAAGGAAAACAACTACAAGAGAACTATTCTAAATAGTCAGCCAAGTTATGGCATTCGTTATTACTGAATCATCTGAGTCTCAAAATAAGAATTTGACAGTAGTAATAATTTATTTCACAATTTTATGATGAAACCTAGATAGAAAGTTTTTATAAAACAACTCTAAATATGAAAACACAGAACAAGGATATGATATACAATATTTCATACCATATTCATGTCCATTGATACTAGATTTAGTACATGTGATTTCATTCTTTTGGAGAAAAATTGAAAACTGCATTAAAAGATATTACAGAGACTTAAAGATACAGAAAGACAGAAGACTCAGTGCCATAAGGGAGGCATAGGCTCAAATTGATTAGTATGGTTAAAAGAGTTCAAATTAAAAAGCATGAATCTTTTACATGAAACTTGACATGGTACTTCTAAACTTTACATAGAAGAACAAATATTAATAGTTGAGAATAGCTAGGACTCCCTCAACTTCCTTTCCCAATCTAGCCTGATGAAACCACAATTCCAGTTCAATCCAACTCTGTTTTCTGGTTGTATATCATCATAACTGAATGTGACACAGAAAAAAATACACATCTAGGCTGACCAGTCTAACTTTGTATTCATCATCACTAATCTCAAATGTACCCTAATGCTGTCTGTCAATCACACTCTGTACATACATATATATGTATATGATTCTATTGGAAATTTCTTTAAGAAAATTTTTAGGAAGTCATGAGCACTGCAGTGCTTAACTTGTACAGTATGACCTGACCATGGTATTGCTGCCTGTTGTCTTTACAAGGTCATCTGGATTCATCACAGCTTTACAAACAGTTGATACTCACTCTCCGTATTTAGATCAAAACCCCTCCAAAGCAATAACCTATCTTGTTCTATTTCATTCTCAAGTCTCCTCCAAGCTTAGTGATCAATTTTACTTTCATCTCCTTTGCCTCTTCCAAGCATAGCTCTGCTGTTATAACCAGGATGGATATATTAATAACCAACCACCTAGGAGGACAGGAACATTCTATGAGCAATACCACTACTAATAATAAAAACTTGAAAGAAAAAATATTATGTCAATTTGGAGCAATAATTTTCTTAAAGAATTTTTAATTCACAAGTAGCTTCTAAATGTAAATCTTGTAAGAAAGGTGGCATTTACCAAAGAAATGACTAGAGAGGTGAATGACAATCAGACCCACTGGACCAGTTCAGACACACTTAGCTCTGCAGCCTCACAAGTGAATTGTATCAGCAGATTCCTCAATCTTGTTAAGTATGGTACGCCAGCAGCATAAATTCTAAAACATGTTAAACAATTCGATAATCATTGTTTTGAAGAATAACCTTCACTATGAAATAGTGATGGTAGGAGTTAAAAGCATAGATTAAGCCTAGAGTCAAACTTCTTAGGTTTAAATCCTGACTCTACCACTTACTAAGTTTGTGATTTTGAGCAATCATCTTCTCTGTGCATCTTGTCTGTCAAATGGGGATAATAATAGTGGTCACCTCATAAGGTGGTTGAATAATCATAAAATACTCATAAAAATACCTGGCACACAGAACTACACTATACAGATTATTTTTTTATTTTATTT
>PVKE010004687.1:0-63060 GCA_004027555.1 Craseonycteris thonglongyai
TCTCTCTGTCAAAAATAAATAAATAAACATATATTAAAAAAAAAAAAAAGAAATTAATGGAATTCAGAACATACGGACAAATTAGAAATCCTGTTCTTTACCTCAGTTTTTTAGGGAGTTCTGAAGTGGAGCCAGAGCTAAAAACTGACTTAAATATATGAGAGTCTTTGTTATGAGAGAAGGGAAATTACTGCCTCTTAGAGCTTCATGGAGTTGTAATACAAAGATTAGATTATGACTACATCACTCAATAACATAGTCTCCAGATCCATAGTAAGTGAGCCAGTTTAAGAAAAGGATGGGGGGGCGGGCAGGGGAGGGACAGGGACGGTGCAGGTATGCCAACATAAGATACAGAAAGGGGCAGACTTACTATGTACAACTACTTTGGCTGATGTGCAACCACAGCTTTATCATACATTGTGAGAGCAGGTAAGCAAAGACCTACAATTGCAGAAAACCTCCCTTTTGCCCGCAACACCCCCTCCCGGCAAGCTGTGAACATGAAGCCAGTGCCCAGCATATTGTAAAAAGCCCTTAGCTCCAAACCCTGTTCAGTATAGACAGTAGCAAAGCTGGAATAACCATCTCTGATAAGACACTTACAGCTTATTTTTAAATATTCTACATAATATACATTTAGGAAAAAGTAACAGTAATCACTTGGGAGAACAAGGAAGAGAAGACCACCTATAAATTTATTAAAAAATAAAGTAAAAGTTAGCTGTTATAGAAAGTTTGTTGTTTTATTTATTTATTTTTTAAGTTTATTTTATTGTCAGAGAGACAAGAAAGAGAAGGGGGAAGACCTAGAGCAGTTTCCATAGTTGCACATACTGGTTGTGACATAGTTTCATTCCACACAGGTGGATGTGGGGCCATGTAGGGCAGGAACCAAACCAGGGGCCTCCCTCATGGGAGGTGAGAACCTTCACCACCATCCTGGCTGTTACCAGTTGGGCTGCAGTTAGCATATGGGTTTGCATGGGCCAGGGCCAGATTTGATCCCCAGATATCAGGGTTGAAAGGCAAGCACTCAACCTGTGAGTTACTCTAGCATCCCCTACAGAAAATGTTTTATGTACAGAACTCACATCAGAAAACAAATCATGATTCTAGCACAAGAGATGAGTACATTTGCCTACCTATACCAAAAAGTCCTCTTACAGAGCTTGAGGCCTATGACGTCCAATCCCAAGTATCTTATCTTAGTTCCTCCAGGAATGTGAAGGAACAGGGCTTGGCTGAAGGTAATTTTGAGAAATAATCCTAGAAAAGGAGTGCAGGCCTAGGGAAAGTGAATCGAGGAAGAGAGGAAACTCAAAACTAGGATGGGTCCTTAATCACTACACCATGAGTTAATCACTACCCATGGGCAACTGAAGCTCCATCCTACTGGGTGGGACCCTTTGTGAAACAATGTAGAAAACACCTCAAATTTTTCAAAACAAGGGGCAGGAGGGGAGCCCACTGACAATCTGTCTGCACATCCAGGATTATCCCATTGGGTGGTAACTCGCTCACCTTTCAGAGCTGCATATTCAAAAGTAAAGGGTGGTGTCCCACAAGGACCCACCAAAAGCACTTAGGGAAAGGCAAGCACTTCACAGGAGCTGAGTAGAATTCTCACTGGGACACGCTGTAACGGCAGTGGCCGAAAGGCAGTGGAGAGAAAGGTGTATGAGGTGGGCCCAGGAAGGACAACATTGCTTCAGCATCAGTGCCAAAAAAGGATTAATATCACAACTACTGTAAAAGCCCTAGAAAGCCCTTTATTAGCAAACACAGAAGAGGTGAAAGTAAGGCTCTTGGATACTTAATACATTTTTGCTTTTATCAAAAAAGCAAGGTTATGTTTTTAATTTTATTTCTGCTTTGTGTTATTAGAAGGCATGGTTGTAGAAACACATACATGTATATACCCATATATTTATATTTCCCAGTTTTTTGTCTAATGTTAATTATTTTTAAGAGTCTACAAGGGAAATTGTACATGGTGCATCTAAATACCTCTGAAACTTTAAATGGCAGTTTGAAATCTATAATGTAAAAGAGAAACATATATGTTAAAACTGTCATACTGCAAAACCTCTGCCAAAATGCAAATCTGGAGTGTATATAAATGTGTGTGTGTGTGTGCATGCATGTGTGTGCACGTCTATATATAAATTTAAGGGCCAATCTTATAACAAGGACAATAAAACAAAATGCTAAGAGGAAGAAAAAACCCTCAAAGGTATTGTCTTTCTTTTTTTAAAATAACTCAAACACAGAGGATAGTAAAGGCAAAGTCGTTTAAATCATTTCCTTAGTAATACAAGTAATATTTAAATAGATTTAATAGTGCTGCTCCAAACCAATGAATTATGGGTTTAAAACCTATTAAAATGTAATGTTTTTTTCCTGAGCTGAGAGGAGAGAGATTTAAATCCACTGAATTTTAATATTTCAGCTTGAGCTGCAGGAGGTAGAGAAAGTCCAAATGAACTATTCCATCAGCACCATTCAAGCATGAACATTTTAATCAGTTTTACTTCCTTGGAGTTCTCTAACACAGTTTACGCTGTCATTCTGAAAGCACTTAACACAGAGAGTGTGAAAAACCACCAAGGCTTGTTATTGCCTTCACAATTGATGGCAAATAATTTTGCAGACTTCCTATCATTAAAATGTCACTGCTAAAAATTGAGGTTCAGCATTTCTTGTGCTAAACTGCATTTTCCTGTAACACCACAGCATACCTGTTCTTAAAGAGGTATGTTTTTAAAATACACATTTCTATCATTTCTTTTCTTCAAAGAGGTAGGTTCAAATAAGTGAGGATGCTCAAAGGAAACCCATTTTCTATTTTTACAAGACAAACATTTATTTTTTTCAATGTTCATACAAACAAAACTTCTATTTTTTAATGGTAGGTTCTTTGGTGAAATTTTATGAGGTTCTAAGTCAGCCTCCTTTATATTAAGCATAACCACATTCACACAGCATGTGCTGATTATATAGTGTAATGGATTTAAAAAGCATTTTAAGATAGTCAGATGACTCAATTTAATAATACAGGAAATTAAAACATCATTTCTAATTAGATCATATTACTGATTTAAAACTACAATTTGTGTGTTGTTCCAACAGTGTGATCTTGCAGAGATTCTAATTTAAAAACACAGTGGCTAGAAGGACACATGATAAGATCAAACTAGATACATAACATTCCCTCAGCCCATTTGAGGGAACTCCAGGAAAGCTTCAAGGAAATGTGAACTACAACCAATCAAAACAAAACACAAAATACTAACTATAAAAAACAACACAACAATGATTCTATTTTTTCCCTTATAAACAAAAGATAAATGATATTTAACTTATTTCAATCTATCAACAGTTTTAAACTGAACATGACCTGTGGAAGAAATCATTATAACTGTGTTTCATTCCATTAAGCACAACTAGCTTATTGTCAGGAGAACAAGCCGCCTCTCCAGGTTTTGGGCTCACTTCAGCATTTTGCATTTAAACAGCACGGATCACTGGTCTGGCTCATTTACCAATGAAGGTAGAATAATATTGCAGAGTTAAAAAGGTGCTTCATTAGATTTCATTAAATCTGGGAACATTTGTGCTTGTCTGGATGGTGTGCATACCGGTACATATAAAAAAGATACATATGTAGTGATAAATAGATGGAAGGTCAGCAGGGGCTTCAATGGGTCTTTGCGTCTCAGAAGGAAAATTTTCATTCCCTTGGTGCAGAAAATCATTGTCAACTACATTCTAAGACTTAAGTAACACAAATAAAAAATTGACCTTTCATCACTTTTGGTAGCAGGTCAAAATACTATCACCTCACAATACAGCCATGCCCAACAGCACACAGAAAGAGCAGGTGTATTTAAAATTCCACAATGTTACAACTGAAAACTACTGGACACAAGGCACCACACCAAGACTGAAAGCAGACAAAAGACCAGAGAGACAAGAAAACAGAATTAGCAGAAATGCATCAAGTGAGTTTATAATCAATCAAGCTCTTTCCTTCTCACTTGGTTTGTGGCTCCCTAAAAGTGTTGGGTTTGTTTTTCTACTTCTGCAATGTATTTTTTCAGAATAGTCAGATTGTGTGATTTTTGACTCCATTTTCTGCTCCGATACAAATTATTTAAGGAATTCCCACCAGACTCACCAAATACAGCACATGCTGCTGAATTACCGGTAGTTCTTCAAATAAGTTTTTAGGTCACAAAATTAAACTAACTTAATTTTAATAACTAAATTCATATATATGCAATATGTCAGTTACTCAGCTACAGTCTAATAAATCATCCCTTCCCTGAGAAAGTCAATCTGCCATCCCATTTGAAACAAAGTATATAAAATGAAATAGATATAAAATAGTAATAAAATGTACTTGATGTGCTGAAGGGAAGGGAATTTGTTCTGATTTTTATATCTCCCCACATATTTTTAAGCAACATCCAATACAAAACAATGTTCTTTTTATTTAGATTAATCTTTCTACTGTACAGACACTAACTAATAAGACTAAAAAAGTCAACAAAAAAGCATTGTTTTCCTGGAAAAAACTGCCAACCAGCCATTAAGGTAAGAGGATGACTACCTGTACTTTAGCACACAAACAATAATCACAAAGCCAGAAATGACCCAGCAAGCTCTTATCAGTCCTCAATGCATCTATTCTCTCTCCTTCAACAATAGACAGTGGTAGTGCCTGACAAATGTAGGTTCTATCCCCAGTGACCTTGGGAGATATAACCAAAATACATCCCAAGGTGAACACAACACATTTCAAGCAAACACAGCTGGTTATGATCCATACACAAACTACACTAACTTTAAAACTAAAGCTTTCTCAAAGTTTAAAAAATTCTAATATATACTGATGTTTTCTGGGCTTTTAGGAAATAAAAACTAATTGTAAAATGTATTCATCTCTCATTTTCCCCCCACTCTCAGAGCAGAGAAAATGTATGACAAACAAGTCTACACAGCTTGTTCTGATTCAGCGTCTTCTTTCCAAGGGGTATTCCTGAAGTAATAAAGGTTACACTTTTCCATTTATTATATCTTCTAATTTACTACCAATATTTTCTTGCGGTCAGGGGGACACAAAATAGAGTTCAAAATAACCCATTAAGAAACAAGCTACAATCAGCCTATTGCTCCACCACAATCAGCAGTCATCCCAGAATTCTGATTTCCTTGTTAAAAAGACAGAGGCATAATTGAAGCAATATCTTCACTTCAGATTGATTATCAGGCGACCCTTATATGCAGCTTCACTCAGCAATTTGAATTTTAATGAAAGCAAATGGAATAATTAGCATTTCAAAGTGTGTTTGATACACTGAGGGAAAAAAAGAGAAAAGATTTGTGTATATAATCTATAGACAAAAGAAGCATTGGGGGGGGGCAGAAAGGCAAGTACAGTGGTATACTGTCTTCATTACAATAAGCTAAGGAATTGCTTGTACCAGCTATACAGAGATGTAAACATTGTGCTCTTTCAGCTAAGATTTCCAGCTTTTACTTATAAGTTTTTTAGCACATCATTTTGTTACCTTAATCTGGGAGAACAAAAATATAAGTGGAGTTGGAGTGACTGTCCAAACCCATGAATTCCAGCAGGATTTTTATGTGACATTAATACTACTATCACCAGGAAGGATTCTCTAACTAGGCCACTGGTTTTTCAAAAAAATGTATAATTCCTCTATTTATACTAAAAATGAACACTAGCCCATAAATCCACTCATCACAGGGGAAGAAGAGTAGTAGGGAGATGTAAAAATGCACATTTTGTTTTACTAAAAATGGTATGAAAATTGTATTAAGATACTTGGTATCTGAGGGAAGATAAAAGAAATCAGGTCATTTTTACATCAGAGCAATCTGTATCTTTTTTTCTGGCACAGGTTAGCAACAGAAGCTGACTGCAAAGGAAAGAAATTATGAAAACTATCCAGTCTCCGTAGGGGAGAGTATTCAGGAGCAGGTCAACTTAAATGTATGAGAATATGATCCAAAGTTTCTGAGGTAGCCATCAAATTTCACATGAGATTAAAGCCAACATACTTAATTTCATTTCTGTGGTGCTCTACTGCCTTTGGCCCTTTTGATGGAATAAAATTTAAAAAGAAAGAGTGAGAAAGCTGATGACAAACACCAAAATCAGAGCTAAAATGGAAAGGCCACGTACCCCAATGATGGCGTTCAGTTCTGCCATGGTCACCTGCTTGGCCCGTTCCACAGCCTGCACCACTTGTTGCTGGTGCTATAAATGAAGATCAGAAACAGAATACAATTATTTGTTTTCTAGTAGCTCAAGAATAGCTTTTCCTAACATGGCCTCTAACTTCAATTACATGCAAAACAGGACCTAGAGGGTCTCCATATTTTGAAGAAAAGCTCCGGGTGGAGATGACTAAGTGTCTGGGGTATATCTGGGTCCACACTGCTGAGAAGTAACCAGGCGACCAATGCGCCCCCATGAACGATGCTCTCTTACAACTGGTAGAAGCAGCTTAAATTTTCCCTTCATGTCAGTGGTGGACTCTGACATCTTCCCACTAACACTAAAAAACAATAACATACCCCATTTCACCTGCTTTCTCTATGCCTCCTTTTCTCTAAAAATCTGCAATCTACATAAAAATTATGAAACTATTTCCAAGATATATTTATCTTTAAAATTTCTCCTGATGTTCATTAAACACTAGCAAGACATACAGAATTGTTTCTTCTGAAAATGTAAGAAGTATTTATATTTTAATTCCTGTCATGAAGGGCTGCACATTTAAAAGAAATTAAAAATGTATATCCCTTGCTACCAGTAAAGCTTAAGGACTTCCAGCATTTCTTTTAAATGTAACAGAAAAACTAAAGCCTATAAATTTTAAGTTATATTTCTTTGGGAAATTTAGGGTAGACCGTATAGAAAAATCTCTATCCATGATTCATTTCTAAAGAGAATGAGCAAAATCTAATATTAGTAATGTTTGTAATGTTAGAAAATTTAAATAGCAGAGAACTGAACATACCCAAGTGCCCTTCAAAATGTAAATATTATTTTCACATAATACACTTGAACACTCTAGTATCTCACACAGTAAAATCTGTTCTAACATGGGTCTCTTTTGGACTTCTTTCAACTAGGTTTAGTGAAAGCCAAAAACACTACTTTTGAAAGAAGCGCTCAACTATCATACTACATAATATGGACAAAGAACTAAGCCATCAGTTAAACATAAAATTCCTTGTGAGCTACCTGGTGCTATATTCCAAAAGGCTCAAATAAACAGTTACTTAGATTAACTAAGGTGACCACCATTTATACCTCCCAGCTGTGTAGGGATAGTGGGAGAGAGGATGTGGGAAAGGAAAACTCCTTTAACTAAGGTATCTACATGTAGTGTTTTTACCCTTGATTCCCTAATAAATTTAGAAACATGTATTTTGTGCCTACAACTAATGAAAAGAAAAATGTCAAATAATAGATCACTGCATTTGAAGCTTTTAAAAACTGACCATTAAATATACTTCTGATTTTTAAAATCGTACAATTTTTAGAACAAGGGTTTAAGAAGAAATCCCAAAGTTTTGACAGATATCTCTGGTCCACTCTCTTACTTTATAATAAAATCTGAGAGCTGTCTGGAAGGTATCCAGCTATGTAACCATTTTCATTATGTTAACAAAGGCTGGATTTTTTTTTTTTTTTTGACAGCCCATGTATTTGATAAACTGAAATAATTTATTTCTCTTTCTCTGAAGAAAGTAAAAATTCTCAAGATTTATGAAACCAACAGAAGGAATAATAGAGAGGCACAGTCAATAAATTAACCAATAATAATAGTCTTCCCTTAAAGCCAGCCTTACTATGTATATTTATTGATCACCTACTATGTTACAAGTACAGAGCTCATGTTTAAATTTAAGGCAATCTGGTTGTCAAGAGTAGTAAAAAAATGGCAATATTTGTAAAGCAGAGAAAAAGACAACACATAGGACGACTCTGGGATTTATCTAGTACTTAAAGTGAGTCTATGGACAAAAATTTTTATGGAATTTTTCATCTTTTACTTTCAACAATGAAACTGTTGAGATTCAATAATGGTGGTTCAAAACTTCCAAGTAATTGAAAGCCAACAGACTGCATGTACACACATCCAACATGTGCCATGCATCCACTTATTCAATAAAAGCTTTTAAGCTCTTACACTATACGACTTCTGTATATTACTGAAGTATCTCCATATTACTGTATCATGACACAGAGGTATAGAAAATACATCACGTTAGGGTCTTTCTACCACGAAGATTGATCAACTCTAACTGGAGTCCAACTGCTAAGATGGGCAGAGATGCCTTAAGAAGTGAGGATATATATTTCTCTGGCTTAGAATTAAAATAAAGTGCATTTATTGAGAAATACACCAATGAACCGTAACAGTGACATCTGATGTTCTTACAGAAACTCTTGTCAAAAATCTAAAATGGGGGAAGCCGGGATGGCTCAGTGGGTTAGGCGCTCACTTTGCAGCCCCGGAGACCGAGGATCGAATCCCAGCCCCGGCCCGTGTGGACCCATATGCTGAACTGGGGAGTGCCCCCAATTCAGTTCTCACCAGGGCGAGACCCCAGCCCAGTTCCTGCCCTGTGCAGCCCCGCACACCTGTGGAATGAAACTATGTGGAAAAACCAGTGATGTGCAACTATGGAGACTGTTCTGGGCCCTCCCCCTTCTCTCTGTCTCTGACTCTGTATCTCTCTCTCTCTCTCTCTGTCAAAAACAATAAATAAATCTTTAAAAAAAAAAAAAGCTAAAATGACAATGGAAGTCATGATTCAGCTCCTTTTTTTCTCATGGCAAAGGCCATGTTATGTCACATCTGAACTAGTTCAGGAGTTTACTTTCCTATTTCTGGTTACAACTGTGAATTATCTGTTGTCTGTGGACCTTTTGAACAGAAGCTCCCTAAAGCAAAGAATGCCTCCTCTCTTGTGTGCTTCAAAAACACCAAAAACACGGATAGTGCTCAGCCACACAGGAACATTACACCACAAACTAAGACGCACGCACCAGATGAGGTGTAAAAATCAAAACTCAGAGAAGGGGCAAACAAAAAGAAAAAAAAATAAACATAAAAAAAAAAAAAAGCTGCTCAAAGTACTCTCAGAAACTGACCTAAGGAGACTATTTTGTTTTCCATTTTCAAATTTTAACAAATACACTTTCTGATTCAGAAAATACAACTAGTTCTTCACATCTTCTTAGAAATATGATGGCTTTCTCATTATGCCATCTCTTCCCCTTTTCTCTCCCTTCTCCATCTGTTCCTCTCCTCCCACTCCACCCTACATCTTATTTCCTCTCCCACTTCCTGCTCATCCCCTCTGCCACCTTCCCGCAAGAGGTGACACGGACTCTAGACCCAGAAATTCTTCAGAGGGCAACAATCCTCTCTTATTATTCAAAAGCTGCTCATTCTGACAGAAGCTCCTGGTTTGAACTTCCCACCAACATCACCAAATAAAACACCAAAGGTGAGAGAGGGGACTCTAACTAGGATTTGGGAAGGCTGGGCAGGGGGGTGGGGGTGGGGGGGAGCAATTATTTATTCTTTAAAAACTGTAATTTGTAATTTTTAAAGAAGTCTTAAAAAAAACTGCATTGTTATGGTTATGCAGCTCTGTAAATTTACTAAAAATCATTGAATTGTACATTTAAAATGAGTGAACTTTATGATGTGTAAATTATATCTCAATAAAATGAAATACAGTACATAAAATCATCTACTCACATCATAAAATTATTTTTTGCATTTGTTCAGGAAAAATATTAAAAATATGAATATAAGCTCGTAAGTCAAAAAAAGCCTAATGAGAAACAGACCTTAAAACACAAACATGTACAATAAGTGTTTAATGTATATTTCTCAGAGGAGATTATAATGACAATACCTGTCATGCCAATAAATATGGTACTTCTAATAAACATGGTAACAATTAAAAAAAAAAAAAAAACTTTCAAAAATTTTTTAATACCTCCGCTTAGTGATAGGGATAGTTAAGGGCAGAAGTGTAAAGAGAAATATAATTCTTCTAATAAACAACATTAACGTTCCTGACGTGTGGAAATAAAAAAGTGAGTAAAAGATAATGGCCCCACTCCTCACAGAACTCCCAGACATACAGAAATGTAGGGTATACAATACTAAGGGAGATTATAAAAAGAAATGGCAAAAGCACACTTTCTGGGACACCAGGAAAGTCTTCATTTTCTCTCTCATTCATTCAATTATTTATGAAGCATCAACTATGCACCAGGCACTGTAGTAGGAACTGAGATGAGAATAATGAACAAGACAATCAGTGAATTAATAATACTCAAGAGACTCTATAATTATAACTGGAGGACACTTTGCATGAAGAAAATTACAGGTTGCTTATACAATCACCTATCAGGAAAATATCTAATCAAATCTCAGGGTTGGGGGAAGATAGGGAAGCAGACCCAAAGACTGAGACCTGAGGATTTGTAGGAGAGCTCCGCACACGAAGAGCAAGGAGAAAATAATTCCAGGCAGAGGAGACAGCTTGGTTAGAAGGTCCCTGAGGGAGAAAGAAGCTTGTCTGTCAAGGAAGAGAAAGAATGTGTGGTTAGAGGAGGAGCGTAAGGTAGAGGAAAAGTTGGGAGAGACAGGCAGGTTGGATTTTGAGGGCCTTCTTGACAATAGCAAGATACATATACCAAAGTCTTTAAACAGGAAAAGGTATTTAAAAAAAGAACAACAAAAGCAAGCACATGAAGTAATTTGAGAATGGCACAGATATTCTCTGTAGAACCACATACTAGTGAGAAGTGAAATCTATAAGGCAAGAGGAAGACAAACATAAGGGCTTCACACAACATGCGAATAAGTTGGACTTTACCATATTAAGACATTTTTTATTAAAAATGTTTAAGCAGCTAAGTGCTTTTGGTTCTACATTTTAGTCAGATGGACCTGGGAATAGTAAGAAGCTCGATAGCAGGGAAATAAACCAGACTGGTGGGAAAACAGTTAAGAGTGCTTATGCAATACTCTAGGGCTGGGGTCTCCAAAGTACGGCCCACGGGCTGAGGCCCTCTCATCCGGCCCATGGAGATCTTTTTATCTGAATAAAATAATATTAAATAAATAATTAAAAACAACATGTATGTTTTGATTCTTTTTTATTTGGACCTTGAGTGTGTAGTCGGCCCCCAAACTGCTGTTTGATAGTTAATGCAGCCTGCGGGGTGAAAAGTTTGGAGACCCCTGCTCTAGGGTGAAAGAGAATATTTTTCCAGGTATTAATTTTTTAATGTTGGGTTAGAATAGTAGGGGTCATCATATACACAGAAAAATACAGTGCTTAGGCTTGAATTTGGACCAAATACCCTTCTTGTTAATAGGAATCACTAGCCACACGTACAAAAAAAAGCTACTCATTCAGTACTAGGAAGACCTCTTAGAAATCATGAGACCCAGATTCCACTAGTCTCCAGGAACTGTAACAACCACCAACAAAAGACTCCACATTTCCAAATGCCTACAGATTTCTTAATGCTTCCTGGGCTAAGGGGATTGGGATGGTAGTACTGCAGTACCAACCATAGGCCAAAGGCCATTACTATATCCAATAGATCAGGGGTTCCCAACTCCAGGGCCATGGACCACTACCAGTCCATGGCCTATTAGGAACCAGGATGCACAGAAGGAGGTGAGTGGCTGGCAAGCAAGCGAAGCTTCATCTATATTTACAGCCACTCTCCATCACTGGCATAACTCCCTGAACTCCACCTCATCAGCTGGCCTGCATTATATTCTCATAGGAGTAAAAACCCTACTGTAAACTGAACATGCACATCCCCCTCCCGCACACTCGGGGAAAAATTATCTTCCATAAAACCGGTCCCTGGTGCCAAAAAGATTGGGGGACCACTGCAATAGATGAATCTCTTCTCTTATACCCTAAAGCAAGCTGTCCAACCTAAAGCCCGTGAGCTGCATGCGGCCCAGGACAGCTTTGAATATGGCCCAACACAAATTTGTAAACTTTCTTAAACATTCTTAGCTCATCAGCTATTGTCAGTGTATTTTGTGTGTGGGCCAAGACAATTCTTCCAATGTGGCCCAGGGAAGCCAAAAGGTTGGACACGCCTGCCCTAAAGAGCAGTCCGTCCACTTGATCACAGCCTCTGAAAGTGATCTTACTACTTCATGGATAAGCTTTTTCCATTCAGGGATAAGGAGCAGAAATCTAGGTAAGTAACTTCTCCCAAGTGGATCCAGCATTTCCTCTATATTCTCCTCTATTAGAATGCATTTCAAGTACGTGAATTTAATTTGGAAAATACCTGGTAAGCTGTAGGTCTTCTCTGAACTTCAAATTTCAAAGACAATGAATATATATGCAAGGCTTTCCAAGCACTTTCAGCTATGGAACTTGGAATTTAAGCTCTTAGGAACACATTTTGGGATCTGAGTTTGGCCTTGCCTTCCCCATTTTCACTCATATGTGGGACAAAGTATTCTTCACTGATGTGTCCAAAGAGTTCTATAAGTCCGTGACTCCCAGTAGAGCTTGTTGCAATGTTGGAAATGTTCTAGATCTGTGCTAATAATACGACAGCTACTAGTCACATATGGGTGAACACTGATCACTTATAATGTGGCTAGTGTGACTGAAAAACTGAATTTTTAACCTTATTTATATTAACTGAAATCTAGCTAGCCGCATGTGACTATGGCTACTGTATTAGAAAATGCAGCCCTAACTTCAAGTATTTTAAAGCTTAGCTCTGGCAATGACCTAATCACTACCTAAGTAAAGTCAAAGAAATGAGTCAGTTTCTCAAATGCATGTTAATGTTTTTAGACACATACACATAGAGGTTGGCATTGCTGGCTTTAGAAGGAGGCCCACATTTAAACCTGCAGGAATAAAGGGACCCCTCCTGAGAATTACCTTTCACTTGCTGTGGGCAAGCAGTCCATAATGCCACCATATGGATCTCATCAAACAGTCAACTGTCACCAAAACATATAATCATGTAGAACAAGCAATTGGTTGACTGTGGAACATGGGACAGGATTATGCTCTCTGATGTGATATTCAGTAATGACAAAAGAAAAGGTATTTTAAATGAAAGGTTTTTGATGTGAGAATCAGGAAGCAGGTGTATCCTACATAGACTGCTGACACTATGAGAGAGTTCTGAAGATGATCTTTAGGTGTCACTGCATACTTGTCAGGGGATTTCTGGAGATTTCAGCCAAGCTCCCCCACATCAAATCATGTTATCACAAGTCATTGATTCCTTATAAAGTTAACAAGCAATAAGAAAGTCAACCTGGTGCCATTATGAGGCGAGAACACTACCACCAGTGCATATAACCAAAGCATTTTGTTCATTTCCTCCCTGAGGCACAATATGAAAGTGACTGATTACATTTTTCAAATTCCATTTTACAATTATTCTACACATGTAAAATGTGGTTCAGAGTAATTCAGTGCCATATTAGCCCATGTGCCAAATAAATAGCATTTGAAATATACCTATATCTCATAATGTGGAAAGGGTACGGTACGTTTTTCCATCAAATTAAAAGGACCAAATTAATTGCATGTCCAAAACAGAAATGCATATATCATTTGATGTGACTAGCTATTCTAGACTATTATAATAGAATTAGAGTCTATATAAATGCATATTATGATTATGTAATTATGTATTATTTTCTACCATTTAACTATAATGTTGAGAACCCATAAAAATCTATAGAATTCTGGACAAAAACACTAACTACTTGTTACTAGTCATTAGAAAAGCTAGCAGGACAATAAAAACCAAGTTTTGAGTTTAAATTTCTACCAGCAAGCTTTCAAGTTGGGATGTTGTTTTCCCTAGGTAAATAAATATAAGAATAAAAGTAGAAGGCTTAAAATTTTCACTCCTAATTTCCCTTTTGTACTCTTAAAACTTCCAATGATCAGAACTACTGTTAAATGTGATTGAAAGAATGACTTGAATTCTTGATTTCATTTGTTAAATCAATATTTACAGATGCAATGAAAAACAGCTGCTCACTCATGACCCAGGCCTCCAAGCTGGGCTCTGCCAGGACTTAGCCAGGACTCGGGGAGGACCAGTCTACACACAAGACCTCTCCACCAGCCTCTCAGCAGCCCTGCTTCTTCTTCAGTAACTCAAGAACCTTAGCCATGGAATTACAGAAGAGTGTGGGAGGAGAGAAATACCCATTGCTGTGGCACTGAAACAAGGTATAACAATCTGCTGAAAACAAAGTTAAGATGAATGGCATTTCTCCAAAGGTAATGAAAACCAAGGATTTAATAAGTGGGAATTAGGAAGCCACTGGTCATAAGGAACCACTCTCATGTTTTCTTACTTTCTCCAGTAAGGTACACACATACATTTCAGGTTACTTCAGGCTGTGGTCTAGAAACGATTTAAGACCATTAAAATGGGCCAAGTCCCATGTGCAAATCAATCAACCTGAGCTAATTTTTCTGAGATGTCTTAAAACTCCACAGAAAAATGACTTGTCCAATGTATCTCCCATGATTTATGGGAAAATGAGACAGTCAAAATATTTTGTCCCATTGTTTTCTAATCAAGGACAATATATATTCACAAGAATATGTCTGAGATAGGTGAGGAGGAAAGGATTAAATTAAGGACTTGCAAAATGGTCCTCTTATGAGAACAGATTTTCTGAACAATCACTTTTCCAGCTTCAAGTAGCATTTTCTATCCAGCAAGTCTACTACAAAGAAGGGTAGGTCCATGTGTGATCGGCTATATTCCATCCTTCAATGGAGAGGTGACTTTAAGAATCCTAGTACTTTTTAAAACACAGGCCTAAACATAAGCTGTGCATCGAGACCTAGACAGCCCACAGGGCCCACAACTGTTCATATGGGTTCCTTTCCACCCCCTGTGAATGTATGAATGATAAATAACTGATAGATGTTCTTTTCCTTATGATTCAGATCTTGGGGGAGACATCTATAACAAGAACTACTCACTTTTTAAATATTTTATGTGATGAATTAAAATACGAGTTGTGCCGATTATACAGTTGGAGCTAGAGTTTGTCATATAAAGACACACCATGGTTCAATAAAACTTCCCTTCAAAACAACACTAGCAATAATAATAATGGCCCCATTTTTATTATCTGCACAGCACTGTGTCTAGAAGAAATTGTTAGTTAGCACCTGATCCCCCAATTCCTTACATTAGTATGAGGTTTAGGTGAGCATAATGGCCACTCAGATAAGACTATATTTCCAAGGCTCACTTGCAGCTAGCTATGAGCAGGTGACTGCTCACTGGCCATTGAAAAGTGAACAAAAATATGAACATCTTCCAACATTATGCCCTTATAAAAAAGCACATGCCCTCTTTCTTCATCTTCCTGCTGTCTGGGGCTAGGGATGATGGTGCTAGGGATGATGAACATCAATACCAGAGGGATATGAGTTCATAACATTATGGAATCACCACATTAGCTACAGCTGCTTCTATGCAAACTGTTCTGTGAGACACAAACAAGCTTTTGAAATCTTGACTAAACCACTGTTCCTTCAACCTGTTAAAGCAGCCAAATATCCAGGCAGGTTCTTTACATTGTCACAAACCCTCAAATAACAACCTTATGGTACAGGTATACAATGCAGGTTTCCCATGATAAAGATGAGGAAACTGCAGCTCAGAAAGGTGAAGTATTTTGCCCAACATGATAAAGGAAGCAAGTGGCTGAACCAGGATTTGGTCCCAGGTCTGCCTAACCCCAGGTTCTTACCACATAGCCTCTCAACATAACATAACTCTTCCAATGAACTCTGCTCCTTGTTAGAGGAGCAGCAAGCTTCTGAAAAACACAACTGTCCCCTGAGGAAAAAAGATTATCAACTATAATGTAATAAATTTTCACCTACAGCCTATCAGAGGTTTTGAAGTTCTCAAAGGTCTTGATCAACATGAAGTATGCCCTGCCTATCTCAAAATAAACAATTTTATAATCTAGAGAAATAAGAGTAAAAAAAACAACTGTCCTCCAAATCAGGCCCTCAGCTAGTGCCCAATATATAATACTTGATCTGATAAGTTAAGACAATACTTACTGGTTTGCCAAAAAAAAAAAAGAAGTATCCCCTTCCTTTTGGAAGAGCATCTGTGTAGAGCTACCTGCCTGTTGTTAGAAGCTGACCCTGAAGTTGCAAGGTCTAGCTACCTTCATAGGAAGACTACCAGTCAGCTCATTCTGAAATGTTACGTGAACTCTTACCAGTTTTTACTTAGTCCTTCCTCTCCAAGTGTCTTAGAACCCAAAATAAGCTGAACAGAATTCATTTCTCAGGAAAGTGAAAATGAAACAAAACAAAACTAGTATTTACTATTCCAAGTGCTTTATATTTTAGTATATATAATCATATAATACACATTATTAAAGATGGGGTTAGTCTCACTGTTCTATAGGGGTAGGCTCAGATAGATCAACTTTCCCAACATAAAGTTGGTAAACAGGTAGAGTTGGTCTGATTCCAAATTAGTAGAAACACTGCACCTTGCTGCCAGGATGTAACAAGTGGAACAAGTGGTATATAGTTTTCAATCTTAGAATCTACTTACAGGTATGTTCTTGGAAGAAGAGAAAGAGGGTACTGGAGGCAAGTTGCACTTACTGGCTTCCTTCAATTTTGCTGAGGGCTCACAGGTCTTGCTATGGGTCTACAAAAACTATATCCTGAAATTGCTGATGAAAAAAGAGTCTGTCCACATAAACTACTTGCACAAACTCAACTAACTTCAGCTAAACAACCAGCCAGTACCAAACAGGGCTGAGAAGTTTGTTTTTCCAGGTAGCTCTGTGGGTGAAACAGAGACCCCATCCAAAACTGCTGCTCCTTCTAAGGCGAGCGCCACAGGCTGAGCACCTTGACAAGCTGCCACCTTACGAATCTTCCCTTGCTGGTTGGGAAGACAGGTGTCTGTTAAATGGGAAAATTAATTTTGGGGACTAGAAGAGAACCACTTGGGGTTGCCTAATGTCTCACTGAAATTTTCAGCTAGTGTCAGCCCTGGGTTCAGTTTTAATTTGTATTTCTTCCCCTCTATCAGAAGGACATTTGAGAGGAACCAATGCTCAATCTTTCAGAAATACAATGACTAAAAAGGGGAAGGAGGGCCAACCTCCAGATCCTCTCACAAGGTAATTTAGAGCTTTTGTGCTGTTGCAGCTAGTACCACTGTTGGTCAAACATCAGGAGGTACTTACTATGTGTAAACTGCAAGTGTGTGATCCCAAGTAACCCTCCAAGTGATCGTGTCCCTTCCATGTTATTATTAACTTCATCATACAGATAAGGAAACAGAGGCTTTCAGAAGCGAATCACTTCCTAGAGGTCACCCAGCTTAACTCAGTTACACTAAGTCACTAATTTATAAAAGGAAGGTCAAGACTCAACCCAGAACTGATCATCATCATCCTGGTATCTAGCTTATGGAACTACCAGCTTATGGAACTGCCAAATGGGAGATTATTATTTATAGTTCCTTCTCTGCAAATGAGACCCAAAGTGGGATAGAGAGCTTTCCACTTACTACTTTGAGATTTGCCTTCTAAAGAACTATGAGGATAGCAGAATATAGATCAATAAAGATCAATCTTTACCAATTTAAAAAAGCCAAAGAAATGGGAAGGAAAAAAAAACCCAGCTTTAACAGGTGATAACTCACTTATAAGGTTTCTCTAAACTCTGATAGTAGGGATCCTATGAAATCTTAAGAACTATAAATGATACTTATTTTAATGACAAGAGTTGGCATAATTTTGCCTAGTACCTGGGACTTTGGAAGTAGTCATATGTGAGTACAACAAGCACATCATTAAAATATATACTGGTTATAATTTCTAAAAAATGTTTTAGTGCAATCTAATAGAATAATACTTTTTTGTGATTGTTATATACACAGATACACTTCAAGTACTTATGAGCTATACTTATACAACCCATTTCTAAAAAAAAAAGTCTTCCAGTTAAAGCCAAATTTAACAGTTGTCATTCAGTACTATATATTTTAATTTTAGAAAATGTGATGTATTAGACACAAGGAACATTAAGCAGGTACATTAATCAGCACATGGGGGCTAATAGACTTCATTTAGATGTATGCAATTTACCTCTTGTTCCTGTCAAATTCCCCAAAAACCTCTTTAACCAGTGTCCTGTAGCTTATGCACTAGTCTTCAGGGAATGTTTTCCTTTTCTCTAAATACGATCATTTAATTTTTAAATAAAAACATTTTAAAATAACTTCTAAGGCCACAGCTGCCGTTTTGGCAATGAGGCTGTCACACAGAGAGCCGGTGTTAAAAGATCAGATTAAGAGCCTTCAGTCCTGGCACCAAGTGATGCTTGCAGCCATGCAAGAGTGATTTTCCAAGCCTCTGAAGAGACAGGAAATAGAATTCATCTTCCTCTAATAACCTGCCTCCTCCCCACCCTTCAGATTACAGTCCATCTGGCCTCAGGGTAGAGGCAAGGACTCTGATGCTTACAAAATGCCCAGAGGAGAAGAGGTAGGCAATGTTCAGACACGAAACATCAGAGAGAACTGGGTTGGACAGGAACAAACACGTCTGTGGCCCACATGTTAAAAGATATATACACACACCTTTAAGAAACTAAAAAAAAGAGCCACTTAAATTCTAAGCAGAAGAAAAGATTGACACAGAACTACAATTTAGAAAACCATGATGTAGGTTATTCATAACACATGAATCAGAGATTTCGACCAAGAAATATCAAAAGTATTGGAGAAATAAATAGCAAGTGGTGAGATTATGATGCCTACCCTCCCAGCCTAGAGCAGAAAAGGCACTGCCAGTATCTCCCCATGCTTTTCCTCGACAGGGTGCAACTTCTCAGCCAATTAATTCCAGTCCAGTCCTGCTCAGCACGCCTACCATTACACATTCTGTTCCTACAGGGCCTGCTCACACAAACACTTTAATTCACATGGGACAATGACCTACTGGCAAATCAGCCCCCAGACCTCCTTTCACTTCTGAACATAATCCCACAGATTCTGCAACAACGCCATGGGAAGAAGCTGCCTGGTGATTATATACAAATAGGGGTCTGTGCCTGCCATGGCCTAAATTCTAATACCATCCCAGGGATAAACTCAAATTTTCCCTCTACCTTGGGTTATGATATTTTAGCCTGGTTATAGCTCTGCAGGTTCCACCTTCTTTCCATTCTCCAAATCCATAAAATAGAGCTGCTGCAAATATGAAGAAGCACTGGTCTGGAACAGGCAAAGGGCAGCTGGGCTTCCTAAAGAAATGCAAACAGGCCTCTTGACTCTCTACCACTCCAACTAATCGAGTCACAAAAAAATCCTCAGTAGGAGAAATAGGTAAATGAGGCTATTGTGGGTAGTAGTGTTGTGGTCATAGCTAAACGGGGAGAAAGACAATACATCCGGTATTGTCTGTGATCCAGAAGAGCATTTGAAGTCAGGATATTAACTTGTGAATATGAGAGCCCCCATGGAATATATAACTGATGGAAGGTACCATGGGTACTGAAGCCTAACCCAGTTCAGACCAAATAAAAAGTCACAGGAATTATTCACGTACCTCTAAGGTCAAATAAGAAGTGACATAGAAATTCACATCTCTATAACCTACATGCATGCTCAAATACCAGCTGCATACTAACATTAGCTCATGCCCACTCGTAGGCAGGTGATGAACCGCTCTCTTGAAAAGCAACGACACAACATAAAAAGAACCAAAGGGAAGGAGGAAGTGCCTCAGTGACTTCTACCCCAACACAAAGCACTGTGGCTACAGGACATGCAGATATTCCATTGGTTTGCTTCTTCCTTCTCACAGCTCATCTTCCCTGAGCACGAAGGTTTCAGTAATCCAGAAGCAAAAGGTAGCCCTTTGCAGCACACTCACCTAAACTTTCTAACTACCATAAGCAGGCAAGAGAAAAAAAAAAAAAGAAAAAAACATCTACATGGAAGTCACTGTGCACTATATAGGCACCTCCTCATTCCAACATGTGTGCACTGGAGGACAGTGTGCACTTTTCACAGGCAATGTGACAGAGAACACGAGGAAGCGGCACATACTGTCTTAGCAATGCAAGAAGTCCCCAGTACTCAGAGCACTGAGTTCACAGAGTCCATCTTGTCTGTCTTTTTCCAAATGCACAGGCAAATAAAGATGTCATCAGGTAATAAGTAACTTTTTAAGAGCAGCTAGCCAAAAGTTACATTAGTTTGTTTACTATGTAAAGCACTTTCTATTTGATATGTTTTCTGCCAACTGTTAATGCCCAGGGACACAGTGTAGAACAAGCTCTTGTCTCAGGAACAATTTTTCAACCTACTCTATTCAATGCCATTAAGACGAACAGTTGTAATTTTGAGCAACACTACTCTATGTCCAATGACAGCAAAATATTTTAACAACTAAATTTCACTTTGCATGTTAGAAAATATTCCATCATTAAGCACAATTATATTCCACTGAATGTTAGTAAGGTGTAGAAGTTAGGTGAACAATGTATCTTAGAAATATGATATACAATCACCAAGAGACTGACAAGGCGCAAAGTGTTAGCCCCACAATCCCTTTTCTGAAAAACTACTAAAATGGCACCTTCTAGCCCAGTGCCCGAAACCAACTGCCTTACCTCTTGGGACAGGAAAGGAATGACTTGTGCACAGATGGCATTCAGCCTCTTGACAATCTCTGCCTGCAGAAAAGAGAAAAAAGGAAAAAAAAGAAAAGAAAACAATAAAGAGAACAGTCAGCTGGTTACAAATTCCCAAAATCTTAACAGGATGGTATTAAAGCACACTTTATATTCTGGCTGGCATACTTCTTAAGGAAGAGGAAAACTCTCATCAGCAAGCCCATTAAAGGAAGGCAGTGCCAACGCTATTAGTAGTACAATTTATTAACCAGAATTCATCTTTAAAAGTCAACCTTCAAGCGCCAGGACAACATACAAAGGGCCTGAAATTGAATTTTCATGACTGGCTATCAGTTTTCAAAAGCCTTCAACAGGACTCCTGTTCACTCTAATATAGTTTTTCATAAAACCTTCAGTTTTTAGAATTTAGATAGTAAAGAAATATTCTTCCCTGCATCCCCACCACTCTCAATCAGTACTCACTGGATTTCTACATCTGTGGCCTTTGCTTTAAACACAGGCACTGAAATTCTACAATCAAGTCCACAATCTCCCAAAAGAATAGCACCCAACCAACCCCAAAATGTTTAATTCAGATCCTTAGTTATAAATTACTGGAGAATGGCATGTTTTCTTTAACCATAAAAATTTCCAAGTGCTTCCCACCAAGCTTTTCTGCACAGAGGTTTAGAACATGCTAAAAATCTTCCTATACTTAGTAGAAAGGATTTTGTGTGCATATGGAGGCTAACAGTAGGGGAACATTATCATTGTAGTATAGATCTGCAAAAGTCCCAATGTCAGATAACAGAGTAATATTAATCTGTAATAATTTTTCTAAGTACAGAAATTTTATACCAATAAGATGTTACAGTAAGGTGGGGAAAAAATGAGAGAAGGAAGGAGAGAGGAAGGGAGGCCACCACTCTGTTTTCTTTAAAATGCTACTGAAAGCTTCACCGATCTTCATCTAAATTCCATCTTAATGGCTACTTATAGATTTGGCACGTGACATGAAAACAGTTTTTAAAACAAACACTCGTACATACAATACAAAACAGCTTATATTTTAATGATGGGGTAGGCAAAAGGAGAGAAGTGTTGAGAGGTAGAAAACATAAAGCAATTACTTATTCTTCAGACATTCAAAATAAATTCCTTTCAGGGTCAGTTCCTCATTTTATAAAAGGACAAAAATGTCTTTTCTTGCTAAGTCATTACCAGAATGACAGTGACATTCTACTTGTGCAATCTAGGTTTCCTTCTTTCATCAGCAACCCTGTTGACTTTTTGTAGCTATGCAATCTTTTAAATGCCAGCACCTTAAAAACTTTGCCGGTCAAGAGGAAACACAAATATACCATGAAGTTTCAAACCTACGCTTTCTATTTCAGTTCTGCATTCCTAAAAAGATGGACAAAAACCCAGCACCAACAAGCGGCAGTAAATACGGACCCAACTGTGCTGACCTGATTTAATTTACTGCACTGGCCCCATGGAGCATTTAGCTATTCTTTAAGAATGCTTACACCACCATGAAAAGCTGCAATGGGAATCACCAAAACCACTCTCCACCTGGACGAACATATCACAGTGGTTATGGGGTGAAAATCCAGCATGAGCTGGGTAAAACACAGTAGCATTCACCAGACTGAAAGAAGTGCATCTCAAAAGCATTTGGCTGTTAAGCTTTTTGTAAAGAGAGGTAGTAGGGGAAAGAATAAAAGATAATGAGACACTTTGGGGCAGACCAAACTGATGATTCTAATGCTTAGAACCATCTGCCAAGCATATTTTCCTCATTATGTTGTTTACATAAATAAAATAGTCTCTTGCTAAGAGGGTTTCAAAATGTGTGGGCACATTAAGAAAACTAAGTTCTTTAATAGGTTACTTGTCTACATAATCTAGGCAATAAAAACTATTCTAAGGAAACTTACTCAGCTGGCAAAATAAAGACCAAGAGGTATTTACTTGGCTTCTTTTACTTTGGACCTAGGCTATTTTAAGTTTGAGCAACTATTAAAAAAAAAAAAAATCAGTATTTTCTTAAAAATAAATGTAGAAAGTTTTTTATTGATTCATGTATGTTAACACCACATACATAACAAAAGAGGGTGGGGGACTGGACACCTTCCAAACTTTTTCTTTAAATGGCCTCCTTTTGTTTAAAAGACTTCTTAATTTCTTTAAGTTGTCATGCCAATGGATTTTCATGGTCAGGCTAATTGGCAGAAGGGGGGTGTAGGATATATGTGTGATTTCATAAAATTAAGCAGGTCATTCCTCACTTTGAAAGCTAAAGTTGCCTCGGAAACACTGGCTGCTTTCATGGTCATCTAATTTTGCTTCTTTTGTCCCACAGGACCCAGCTTTGGGGAGGCATCATTTATTTACAGGCCTTTCCACTGGGCTTCAGTGATCAGCCAATAATACTGTGGACACACAGTTCTAATGGCCTATGTTTTGAAACTGAGTCTAATCTAATGGCATGGGGCCCAAACTCCTTTTCCAGCACAGCCATTAAAGGATGTAGGTTATTGCTGTTGTCACCATTGATATTTGTCATTGTAATGTAATTAGGGCCCTAAAATGATGCATTACAGCCCTTGGCACAGCTTCTATTAAAATCTTTTCTTCTGCTCACTGAACTGCGACCTGCGTTCTGATGAATAACAGACAGACAGCTTTAGGGTAAGGAGCAGATTCATCAAAGAAGTATTTTGCAGCTTTGGGGAAAGAGGGAAAAAAGGCAACCTAGGAGGAAAAGCACTAGGGTTCGGAGGAAAAGCCACAATACACATTTGAATTTCATCTGACCACTTGAAATTCTGATTGCGTCTGATGAATCTTTCTTAGACAATATATTCCCAGTCTTCAAATCACATGGTTAATCAGGGCTCGCTCTAATCTGCTATCCATCAGCCTATGCCAGCGCTGTAGCTTCAAATCAAATTTATAGGTGATGTGGCTCATGCATCCCTGAGCAAGTACATTCACAGAGAGCCCATTTAAACAGGCAGAGATTCTGAAATACTGCTGTTAGGGCTGCTAAATGTTATCATGGAATTTGATGCTTTATGGATACTGCTGTCTATTGTTTTCAGATGCCCACGATTACCAAAATAACATTGACGGTCCCAATAAAAAAACAATTGTTCTTGTTAAAATATAACAAAGATTGTTTCTGCAACCATAGTTTGTCAAATACATTAACAAATTTTGACACTTGTAGTACAGCTGCCTCTATCAATCAAAATATCCGTTAAAAACATTAAGTTGCACACGTCTTCCCACCTTCAACTCATTAGCAGCCTACTTCCTCCCTCTACAATTTCTCACCTTTTTGCCACCCTACAATAAAAAGAACAGATGAAAATTATATTCCCCAATTAAAAAAAAAAATCATCTGTTTTGAGGAAAAGTTTCAGAAAAAGGTTAACTTAATAAGAAGGAGTTATATGAAAATCCCTTGCCTATACACTCAATACCTGGCACATGAATGCTGACAAGCTACCTCCAAAGTAGTGATGGCCAGTGGACTAATGGCATATGACAAGTTAGTAGTGAAACAGAAAAACACCAAGAAGAACCTTTTGTTCCTTTTTTCTTCATGCTCCAACTCAAGAACCAATGGAAAATTTATTAACTACCTTGCACCACAGGAAAGTACTGCCGTGCATTGGAAACAATGCCACAATTCAATCACCAGATTAAAACAAAAAACAAAAAAACTAAAGAACACAATGTCAAAAACATATTTTCCCTATCACTTATAACAAATTACATTAGTTATTTAAGTAAGACAAAAAACTAGTTAAGCATACACTTATATTGAATTACATACCCTCTAATAGTTCTAATATAGTAAAACCTAATTTTTATTTAGATTATTTCCGCCTATATGATTTCCTTAAAAAATTAAACAAATTTTATTTTAACCACATAATAAACTTGAGAGAAAATACAGATGACTTTATTTTGTGTAACCAAAGAGATGTATCAAAAGCAATGGTTGGTTTAAAAAATGTTTCTTGGAATTTTTAGCCTCTCGTTAAAATGAAAACAACTCCATTACAAAGTATTGTTGAAATACAACAGAATAACATAATATTATTAGAAAACCATTTCAGCAGCCAACAAAAAAAAAAAAAAAAAGGAAAAAAGAATTGTTTCAGAAAAACATTCTTGAATAACATTTCACAATTAATTTGTTTTCTACAGCAGTTTCATTGCCAAAAATTTTTCAAAGATGAATCTATTTATTTGATTATGCATTTTTCAAGAACATAATATCTATTAAATATAAACACTTTTTAAAAAGTGAAAAAAAAGTCCTTCTTATTGTCTAAAATCCTTTTTGGAATAAGTTCAAATAAATCTTGCAACCCTCTCCTTCACCCTTCTTTTACCACTATAAGAACAATGACTACAATTTTTAATTCAATCAGAAAATAAATTATTTTGATTTGTTCATCAGCCAGTTCCAAAATTTATAAGAGTACAACTTCTGAAACTGATATTGCCTGCTCCTAGATTAAAAATCCAGAGGACTAATGAGCAGAGGACTAATGAGAAATTCTTCCCAACTTAAATATCCAGACTATCATAAGCAAAAATATGCAAGTAGTAATATTTCTTCTAAACAGACAACTCAGTGTGTATGATGTCATTAAAATCCATCTTTACAAAAGAGAGAAGTACAGGTAACGGATAAAACTAATCCTTTGTTTTTTTAAAATGTCAGACTGAAATAAGGTTTAAGGGTTTCAGATCAAAAGTACTGTCAGTATTGCTAGCAAGTTGGTAAACCAGGCACCTAAGATTTTTTTGTTTTTGTTTTAGTTCAGGTGCTTACTTTGCACAGAATATTTTATATTGCTTAACAGAGCAATAAAATGAAGTGAAGTGATAACATACTAAGGATCAATTTAATAGGACATCTATCATTTCCCTAAAGGGCAGATTCAAACTACTAAGACTTTTTTTTTTTGCAAAGTATTAAGACTTTTTAAAAACTCACATCATTTCACTTCCTCCAATGAGAAAGAGGTACTGTCTACAGAGTATTCAATTACTATTACCTTGACACCATACCTTGATACGAAAGTGCCAATATTCAACCCATTTTTTTAATCCACCTTCTGCAGGAATTTAACTAAAGCAATGAATCTACTTATGTTAACACCTCAAACAATGTCAATTGACTTTGTGTTGGAACCCATGTTTATGCTACTTTCCTGAATGTTAAGTGTGCTGCTATAAAGTTCCCAGTGCAGAGTACAGATACCTGACTACACCAAAGTGCTTCACTTGTTCTAAAACAAGATATCCAGGTGCTATAGTGGGAATATGCCAAGCCATGTACTTTGTCCAAGAATAACACAGCACAATCATTTCATGAACTATTCCAATCTATTCCCAAAGACGAACAGGTATTTCACTGAAGCATTTTGGCAGTGGTCAGAAAAAAGTACCCCATTCTCTCCCTTCTAGGGCTTTTTAGGGCTTTAAGGAAAATCCCAGATATTTGCCTACTATCATACCTATATCTTTTGAACTCTGGTTATTTTGTTTACATACTGTTCCAAATGCTAAGAGTGACATATTATCATGGTTGAAAATGATGATCGTTGTGCCTGACATTCTATTACTCCTACAAGGTCAAATCATTTCAGTTCTCACATGGGGAAAGAAAATGAAAAAAAGATGGGAGGGCAAAGTGGAATGTCAAGAGTAGTGAATGAATATGGCTTTCTCCAGTGGGCTTAACTTCAGCCTTCATGGAACAAGGAGGGACTGGTCAGAGACCATGATTACTCTGAGTACTAAGACACCCAAGTTTGGCAAATGCTCATTTACTAGTACTCTTGGGCCAGTGTCTCAGCAAGCCCAACAAGCTACTTTTTTCTCTTCTCTTCTGCCCCTCCTCCCTTGTCTCTGAATCCTCTCTCTCTCATTCTACTGCCCACCCCCCCTAGTTTTTCCTACTGGCATACATGTAGAGGTGTACAGGTGGCTCTGAATGCGGTTAACAATAACACATTTTTATACTTACCGGTAGCCACAGTGGAGAGACAAATATTCCTTGTGCCCATAACAGGTAAAGATCATTCACCGGGATTTTTTCCCTAGCATCTTTGGCAGGGGTCCCCAACCCCCAGGCCACAGACCCCTACCAGTGCGTGGCCTGTTAGGAACTGGGCTTCACTGCAGGTAGTGAGTGGCAGGTGAGCAAGCAAAGCTTCATCTGTATTTATAAGTCACTCCCCATTGCTCCCAGCCCGAGCTTCACTTCCTGTCAGATCAGTGGTGGCATTAGATTCTCATAGGAGCACAAACCCTATTGTGAACTGCGTGTGGGAGGGATCTAGGTTGCACTCTCCTTAAGAGAATCTAATGCCTAACGATCTGAGGTGGAGCTGAGGCGGTAATGCTAGTACTGGAGAGCAGCTGCAAATACAAATTAACATGAGCAGAGAGCTTTGACTGTACAGAGACCATAATAAATCAACTGCTTGCACACTCATACCAAAACCCAAGCTCAGGGCTCCCATTGATTCTGCATTATAGTGAGTTGTATAATGATTTCATTATACAGGGTCCAGCAGAAATAACGACCTTTTTAAAGTTGTGTAGTATGTTTCAGTATGATATTATTATGTTATAGAATTACATGCTTATGATTTTGTAATGAGATATTTGGTATACTGGTAGATTATCAACTCAAAACAAAAGGGTGTTAACTTATGCCAGACCCTGTCCATTACAATGTAATAATAATAGAACTAAAGTGCACAATAAATATAACGTGCTTTAATCATCCCGAAACCATCCCTTCACCTCCCCCACTCCCAGTCCGTGAAAAATTTGTGTTCCATGATACTGGTTCCTGGTGCCAAAAAGATTGGGGACCACTGACCTATGTGATTAACATGTACATGAGAAATACCTAAAGACAGAAGAACTTCGGGTGTTCAAATAAAACCAAAAAAGGAAAATAAAAACACTAACTTTTTACCAAGTTCTCATCAAAGATACCTATTACCAGGAAAGCAACAAAAACTTTTCACATAATGATAGCCAAGCTATATTTTGCTGTCTATTCTCTTAAGTTAGGCTAAAGACTTTCTTGTCTCTTTTCTTTTTATCTCCATTTTCCAACAAGTTCCACCTACATATATCCACATTCCTCAAAATTTCCTTTCCTCTTGTCCTTTCAATTCTAACATAGCCTTCCTCCTCCCAATTATATAAAATTTCAACTCTTTGACAACATCACTGCCAAGACACCCTTGAGTGTTCTCTCACTTTGAGGGGAAAAAAACAAAGTTTTGCTCTTCTGCTGTTTGCACTAACACTGCCTGGCCAAATACTTATACAAGGATCCAGGTCCAGGCACAGCAGACAACTGAATCCACTGTGGGCCCTTGTCTGGCTAGAGTACAAAGGGGGAGAAGCAAAAATCTGATCCTGGCATCTAAAAAGGTGGGAGTGAACAAAGAATGGCAAGGATTAAGGAGACAGTCCCTTTCTCAGATCTTCCCAAGGCTATTTCCTACTCATCATTTCGTGTTTCCGCCCACAGGACACCTCACTCATAGGCTGACCAGATGTACTGTTTTAAACAGAACAGAAAATAACAATATTGTCTCATTTCAAACAATACATATGGTCCGCCTAGTCTCTCTGGGCTAAATTCAAGGTGTCAGTAAGCGAACCATACGTACCGTTTGAAACGGGACAGCACTGTTGCGTTCTGTTCCATTTCAAACGGTATGTCTAGTCAGCCTTTCACTCACTCACCATCCTCTATGACTACCTCCTGTAATCACTCTGGCTCATTACAGTCTTTTGTTCACAGTACTTTTAATCATCTGAAATTAGCTCACGTTTTGTTTTCATGCGCTAGAGTAGTACTTCTCAAATGTTAATATGCATACTACTCACATGGGAATCTTGTTAAAATTCAGCCCGAAGTGGGGCATGAGAGTCTATACTCCTAACATACTTCAAGGTGATGCTGATGCTGTGGGTCCACAGACCACACACTCTGAGCAGCAAGGTTCCAAAGACTGTGTTGGCTCAATTAGGATAAAAATATCTTTGTCTACAGCCCCAGTGCCTGCTATACGGAAGACATACAAAAATATCTGTTGAATGAACAGAGAAAACTGCCATTCAGATTAGGTGGTTGAAATCTCCAGAAATCTTTTGCAAGTATGCTAAAATTATTTGGGAATAGTTAAAGCAAGACCTGTTTATATTATGATTTGATTTGTTTACTTTCTCAACACACATTCTTTCTGGCTTTAGGATGCCAAGCTACTAAAAAATAATAGTAAGTAATCACAGTTGGGCACCTGAAAGAAATGCAAATTCACTCTGAACAATTTTTTTTTTTTTTTAATTTATTTTTGACAGAGAGAGAGAGAAAGAGAGAGAGAGAGATACAGAGAGAGAGAACTGAACTGGGGGAGATCCCAGTTCAGCATATGGTTCCGCACGGGCCGGGGCCGGGGCCGGGGCCGGGATTTGATCCCCGGTCACCGGCGCTGCAAAGTGAGCGCTTAACCCACTAAGCCATCCTGGCTTCCCCTTTGAACAATTCTTGACTCGACAGTAAATGATTAAAGCTTCAATTCTGAAACATTTGCAAGACATGTTTTTAAAAGATAATTTTAGAAATAAGATAAAGGAGATGCCACTCAACCTCCTTCCTGAGATTACTCATACCAACCAGATCACTATCATTTGAACCACTGCAATTGGGGTAACTGGAAGGGCACTTTGTATGCTGAGTTATGATAAAGCTCCATAATATCTCCAGAGTGAACCAGTGGGATGAGTCCAACAGCCCAAGGAAAGGCCCTAGACATGCACTGGCATCCCAGGTGTCACAGGAAATAAAACAGCAGTTCCTGACAATGCAAGGTATAGTGGGTCACAGAAATAATGCACACCAACATACAAGCAGACCAGTTCACACATAGCAACTCCGCTCCACACCTGGACAATCAGAGCCAGGCTTGCGGAGTCATGAACACAGGTGAGAAACATAAGGATTCATAGAGAGAACATTCCATTTGAATCCCTTCTGAACAAGACCTAGAAATCCCACATGTATGGGATTCCTGTGCACGGATGCAGACACACAAATCTATCTGAATATTCTTGGTACAGGAGGGTTCTAATTAGAAGTTTTCACTTAAAATCTACTAATTCCTTAACTGTTTTTATTTTATTTACGGTAGACTCTCAGTTAATTTTGCTGGTTGCTGGAAAGTGATGGTTAATAGAAAATCTACTGTATTTACGTATGTGTGTGTTTTTTTTCTTTTTTGGTCATGAATGCAGTGTATCCCTCACAAAAGAAGTCTACTATTGCTCACTGATTCCTCACCCAAACTCTTTTAATGATTCACACAGGTGTGATCCCTGTATGCTGGAGAAGTGTATAACAGGCTGGTTAAGAAATTAAGAGAAAGAAGTCCTATACCACAGACTGAAAGCTCTCTATAATCAGAAGAAAAACAATCATTTTCTCTACAATCGGGCTCACATCCACTCTTGCTTGCTTTCTTCTTTAATACTTTACTAGGCAGGTTGAGAAAATTAAAGGTATAGGAAACTACTGTCCTTTACTTTTGGTCCTGTATTCCTAGTTACTTTTAAAATGTATTTCAACCTTTTAATTAAATTGGACAGGCAGTTTAAAATATTTAAACACGTGTACATTTACAAAAAAAGCCAAAACCATGCATTCAACAAATACTTATTAAGCACCTACTTATTTATCAGGCCAATATTAGGTGCTGAATGGACACAGGGGTGAATAAGAAGACCTACTGTTGTCATAGAGTTCACATCATAGGGGTGAGAGACAGAAGCAAACACATAAATAGAAATATTAGATAATGAAAAATTCTACTAAGAAGGTAATATGGATGGTCTAGAAGCCTGGGACAGAGGGTGGGTACGATTTAGATCAGGCATGTCCAACCTGTAGCCCAGAGAGGCTTTGAATGAGGCCCAACACAAATTCTTAAAACATTATGATGGGGATACTGGGATAGCTCAACAGGTTGAGTACTTGCCTTGCAACTGAGAGGTCCAGGGATCAAATTCCAAGCCCATGCAAACCCATATGCTGAACATATGCTGAACTGCGGCTCAACTGGTAATTCTTGAGCCCCATGGAGAAGGTGCTAGCTTCCCAGGAAGGAGATCTCTGGTTCGGCTCCCACCCTGTGTAGCCCAACATCCACCTGTGTGGAATGAAATCAAGTCACACCTAATGCTGTACAACTACAGAGACTGCTCTGGGCCCTCCCCTCTTCACACTCTCTTTCTCTCTCTTACCTTCTCTCAAACAATAAAAAAATAAATCTTTAAAAGATTAGAAAACTTTTTTGTGACTTTTTTTTTTAGCTTATCAGCTATCATTAATGTTAGTATATTTTATGGGTGGCCCAAGATAATTCTTCTTCCAATGTGGCCCAAGGAAGCCAAAATGTTGGACACCCATGGTTTAGATAAAATCAAGGAAGGACAAACACAGAAGTGACTTAAAACTGAGATGTGGCTGGAAGCAGCATCGCTCAAAGCAGGTTCTATACCAAGTTGTGCAGATGTTATTAACAGGTGTTAAAAACATAAAGAGCTCCCTGACCAGATGACCTCACAGAGCTTAAACAAAGTTAAACAGGTTTCTTTCTAATTGGACATTTCAGAGCCTCTCGTTTGATAGTGTTATCAATCTTTGGAAAGGAGCACATAAAATGCAGTACTAGGTAATCAAGCTACTTTGACCCTTTCTTCTCAGAGCTCTTAGAGGAGATTGTATTTCGTGGGAAGCATTGAGCTAGTCAGTGGTTTCCCGCCCTGGCTTTAACACTAGCACTGCTAGTGGATCTTTCAGAAATACCAATGCCCAGGCCACACTTCAGATCAATGAACTCACTCTCGGAAAGAAGAACCCACACATCAGTACTTTATTTTAAAGTTCCTCAGGTGATTCTAATGTACATACAGGATTGAAAACCATTCAGTTAGAGCACAGGATGCATGCAATAAAAAACAAAGTGGAAAATAAGGACAGAAGAGGGCTTCACCGGGGTCAGACTATGGAAGGTCTTGAATGCCATGCTAAAGAGCTTGAACTTCATTTGGAAGGCAGCAAGGGCCTATCAAGGACAATTCCTAGAAAAGCTGATAAATACCAGACAGGAAGTTAAGACACTACAGTGCGTTTCTGTCCTCCATGCTCCTTTCTTGGCACTGATTATATTTGAGTGGCTGTGGAAGGATAGAATAGATTCATAACCACAAAACATACCACTAGAGGAAAGATGGAGGATGAAAGATAATTTTAGAATAGAAAAAATGTGAATTCCCATAACATCACAGACTTGGGAAATTCAATGAGACACTTTCAGATACAGGATCATTCATTCACTCCTACCCTAAAGCTGGCAGCTATGACAGAAACAAAAGGGAATACTGAATTATTATGGGCCCTTGAAATGTTTACAATCTCGTAAAGGAAAAAAGTACACGGAAATAAACATAATGAAAGACACCATGTGATACATAGGTGGTACACAGAGGAGCGTGCCCTAGAAACGCAAACGTGAGGGTGGCAGAAATCCCTTCTGGCTAACATTGTCACAGTGACTTTGGGGAGAAAGCAACATGTGAGTCATATTATTTCCAGTTTTCAAGAATTGTCTACTATACTGTCAAACACTGTATTACAGTCTGTGGAAAGAGTAGGGAAACAAGACAAACTTTAGCATATGAGATGACATTAAAATAAAAACCCACCAAAATGTAGGGTATTTTTAAAGATTTAGTTTATTATTTTTGACAGAGAAAGAAAGAGACAGAGAGAAGAAGAAAGGCCTAGAGCAGTCTCCATAGTTGTACGTCATCAGTTTTCAGTTTTCAGTTTTTGACATGGTTTCATTCCACAGAAATGGGCGGGGGCTGCGCAGGGTGGGAACTGGGCTGGGGGCCTCCCATAGGGAGGCATGCCCCCTCAGTCCAGGGGCCAGACTGGGGAGGAAGAACCAGACTGGGGGCCTCCTGCATGGGAGACACACCCCAGTTCAGCATATGGGTCCACACAGGCCAAGGCGAGGATTCCATCCCTGGTCCCCGGGGCTACAAAGCGAGCTCTTAACCCGCTGAGCCATCCTGGCTTCCCCAGGGTATTTTTAAATACTTAACAGGGGACTCTTTCCCCAAGTAATAGACAGTGGAGTAAATCTGCTAGATAAAGGACAGGGACAAAGAGAAAAACATCCCAAACAGGATCAGACTGCTGCACCAATGTGGGACATTCGTATTGAACAAATGGGACAAGTGAAAGGGAAGAGTAGTAACACAAGTTGAGGCTTAAGAAGCAGATCCAGCAGAGCCTAGTATACTGGGATCATTTCTACCCAGGTTAGACCACTTAGGAAACAACTTATTACTCATAGTGAGATTCACCTTAAATATAGTGACTAAGGGTACCCATCATCATCATCATCATCATCATCCTAAAATTCATAGAGAGATTCCTTTGTACTAGATTTCATTTAAACTCAGAACAAATCTAAGAGGATTACTTTTGTCCCCAATTTTATGTATAAAGCCCAGGAAAAATGAAGTGATTAAGCAATTTACCATGATCAGATAGTTATAGAGAATGTAAACAAATGCAGGAGTATCTGGGAGTAGATTCCAAGAGATCAGATGATTGACTGGGTGTGACTGAAGATCAAGAAGGAAAGGCAGTCATTACCTGTCGCTGAGTTTCTGGCTTGAGAAACTGGGTGCATGCTGCTGGCATTTCCTAAGATAGGAATCACTGGACTATAAGCAGGTTGTTGGTGTGGATGTCATTTTAGGACATGCTGAGCTTAAGTACCTGTGAGTTCTCAATTACACACAATGGTTTCAGAGGAGACATCCAGGCTACCAAGAAAAAACAAAAATATTGGGAGATTCATCTACTTAGCAGAGTGGACAAGATCACCTATATAGAGAGTAAAAGGAACAGAAAAGAACAGAGGCATGTTGGGAATACTTGCTGGATTTCCAGTAGAGATGGGCCCTCAAACAACAACCCCATATGAATAGATACAGAAGTGTACCCTGAACTCATGAAGCCCAGATAAGGGAGAACAGAGGCAAGGCTGTAGACCCAGCCATCAGCCAGGGGGCTGGCACAGAAGTCCAGGCATAGCCAAGTGTCTGACAAATTGAAGGTGAGGGCTAAGAAAGGAGACACACTACATAGGGAGAAGAATCAGCAACACCTTGTGACTACATGGACAATGAGAGGAGTTAACAAATCATTCATTAAAATAACAAAATCACAAAGTTAGGTTCAAGGTTTGTTTTGGGGGACAGTTGTGAAAAGGTGAAGGAACAATCCTGACTCAAGTAACAAAACATTCTGAAAAGTGCACCAAATATTGTGAATGATACAATTGGGGAATCCCAATTCCCAGACTGACTCTAATTACTAATCCAGCTGAGCCACCACTCTTAGCAAAGCCGGAAGTGATTTGGAACTCCATTTCTACAACCATGAAATGGGAAAAATGGCTGCTATATCTAGCTGGCAGACATATTTATGAGGGTATACTTATGAATAAAATCCCATAAGGTAAGTAAGTAGTTCTGTTCTAAAACAAAAGTGAGATTAGATAGTGCTATAAATTGAGTCGCTGTATTGTTAGTTATCTATTCAAGCTTAGGGCTCTTCTTATCTCTCAATTAAGAAGGCAACCCTCACTGGGGTGGGGTGGAGAGGAGAGGGAAGTGGTAGAGGGGGAGGGGACAGACTCCCTGGCACAGTAGCAACAGAGGACTGATTGGAAAATGAAGTGAGGTCACAGGCCCAGACCCAGAAAATTTGCTATATCTCCACTTTCTTGAACTGAGACCCAGAAAAGACATTCCCGGTATTTATGTTTTGCTACTGGCAAAGGGTCTCTCTCTTTTCTTGGTAAACAGATACTTTCCCTGGATGCAGTAAATTTTATATAAAGAGGAAAGAACAGCAGGCTGGGCAGGGAGAGGAAAAGAGTAAGTCAGGCTTAATTTCAAAGCTTCTTGCAATTTAAGATTATAGAACAACAGTTATGTGAGACTTACAGACCTCTTTCCACGAGATAGATGGTGAAATAAAAAATAAAAATTCTAAGGCAAGTTATTAAATTAAGAATTCAGGGGATGCTGGGATGGCTCAGAGGGTTAAGCACTTGCCTTGTAGCCCTAGCCCGTGTGGACCCAAATGCTGAACTGGGTGTGCTTCCCATGTGGGAGGCCCCTGGCTTGGCCCCCAGCTTGCAGGAGTGTGCCTACCATGCAGGAGGCCCCTAGTCCAGTTCCTGCCCTGTAAGTCCCCCACCCCCACCCCCCACCTGTGTGGAATGAAACTATGTCAAAAACTGATGATGTACAACTATGGAGACTGCTCTGGACCCTCCCCCTTTTCTCTCTGTCTCTCTGTCTTTGTCTCTCTCTCTCTGTCAAAACAATAAAAATAAATATATTAAAAAAAAAAAAATTCAGAAGTATTCTGAGGAATTTAAACTAGTTTTGAATTAACCAAAGCACAAACTGCAGTCTCTTAGCTTCCTCCTCATGAATCTGTCAACAGCCTTGATGTGTCCCTACAACTTGAGCTTGACGTTACCTTTAACCTAACTTGCTTTTGAACTTATCTTCTATTTTTTCAGTTACATTTTCCTTTATTTTATGAACTTCAATTTGTCTATTCCTAACTTAGAAAGCAACCCTAGTTAACCTTTAAATTAATTAAATAAAGTAGTTAATCTCCAAATTGTTTTCCATCAGCTAGAAGATAATAGGCTTGTGCAGGAATTAAATCAACTGTTTAGTTCAGTTAGAGGCTTTTTTTTAAACAGTTTTTGATTGTTTTTGTAATAAAGATATTCTCAATGAAGTCATGTGATGATTTAGTCTGGTACAAGCTCCTTATTTTATCGCCTACCTTTACAAAACAGTTCACAGACCTGCAGCAGCAAAGGGGCCTCACTGAGTGCGCTGCTCTAAGGCAACAACACGTCTAAATTGCAAACAGTATTCTTACTGTTTGAGACTTCACAATAGGTGATAGGTATATTCCCTTAGGACAATAAAATTCTCCAACACTGCTCCAATAAATGGTGCATTTCTACAATCCCCTGCTTGGTTTTAGTAGAGAAGCTAAGTGTTCAGTTACAATTAACTACTTAAGGGTACGTGATGGCCTGGAAATCAGTTCTGCAGACACCCCAGCCAGGGGTTTTCCCAATCGAACGTGCTGCCTGCTAGTTTGTTGCTGTGCTACAACAAACAAAAATAAGGGGCTACAATTATAAGCAATATTTTCTTATTTCTAAATGACAGGGTTAAGAAGAACATTAAAAATGTTATAGCTGGGGAAAGCCAGGAGGGCTCAGCGGGTTGAGCGCTTGCTTTGAGGCCACGAGGACCGAGGATAGAATCCCGGCTCCGGCCCAGGCAGGACCCACATGCTGAACTGGGGAGTTCCCACAGTTCGGTTCTCTAACTGTCTCTGTCTCTGTCTCTCTCTCTATCTGTCAAAAGTAAAATAGAAATAAATATGCACTGAAGATAAAAAGATAATTACTCTCTATAAATGTGAAAAGATATTAAAAAAAAAAAAAATGTTATAGCTTAAGGATGTTTATGTTTCTCCCACAACCAAATACACTTCAAAATTAGAGTTTTACTTGCTTTAATTTATATTTAATAAATTTTCTGCAGAGAACATGCTCAAATGAGAAACCAAATTAAAGTAAAATGTACTACTTCATGATCCTCTTTGCCCATTTACCTAAAATACTGCTGAGGAATTAGAAGTCCATATGGGCTGAGTAGCTATTGAAGGATGAGAAGAAAGGAACATTTGAAAGTACCAAGTGCCTATGAGTGTGAGGTCTTAGTGCAGAGGAGAAAAAAATAAAATGTCACCCCAATAAATTTAGTTAAAAAAAGAATGTGTTCACAACATGAGCTGATTTAGTACACAATTACTGCCCAGGTATAGAATATGTTTATAAGATTGCTCATTGTATATGTAAATACGTACAATATTATTTCATTAAAGATATATTCATTAGGTAGTTCAAAAAAAAGAAAAGTGCCCTTCTTCTCTAGAGCAATAGACCAACCCATGAGCCACTAGCCAGAGCTCAGTCAGGCTATCTAAAGCAAAGTACCATTCACATTACTTGAATTTGCTGAATTATTCCAGAGATGCAATGAGAGGTTATGCAGATACCATGCTATATCTCAATCTTGACATCCTAAACTGGGAGTCTCATTCAAGCAGCAGATGGATTCCCATGCACTGCATAAACTAAACCACAGAAATAAGAAACAACATAGAAATGGAAGAAATTTGGGAGATTCTTTGGTTCCTTGCTACTCAAAAAGTGGTCAGTGAACCAGCATCACCTGGGCATGAGAAATGGAGACTATCAGGCACCACCCCAAACCTGTTGAAATAAAATCTGATTTTAACACGATCCCCAGTGGCTTGAGTGCACATTAAAGTTTGAGAAGTGCTGCTCTAAGTTGACTAGTTCTCAACCCTGCAGTACATTAGAATCACCCCTGGAGCTTCCTGAAAATACTGATGCCCAGGTCCCAGGTCAGAGTTCCCTGGAACCAGCATTTTATAAACCACACTGATTCAGTTCTATCCCTTTGGTATTATGGATATGGATATGGATGAGAAACTGAGACTCAGAAAAGTTAAATGATTTACCAACATTACTGGAAGTTACTGGCTAAATTAAGAGCAGATCCTAAAAATATATTTAGGATTGTATTGCCCAAGAAACCATAAAGTTACCAATAAATGAAAATTAAACGATCTAAGGTTTCACTTTACTGTATACTGTGTTGTACTTATACACTTTTAAAAGAAATATAGGCATATTCATATTTATTTTATGTACTACTCTCTGAACCTTGACCTGTATTTTTTAATATGGGATTGCGGGTGGGGATTCATAATTCTCCATCAGCGGCAACACAACTGGTAGAGACACTGTGAGGCTTGGCCTTCGGCCCCTGCCTAGATCAGCAATTAGGTCAGAGTGGTAGGGCTGTGGGTGATTCTTTTTCTTCTTTTGCTTTCTAAAATTTCTTTAAGGTGAATAGATTACTTTTTAACAAAGCACTTCAAAACTGTTTTTTTTAAAGATCTCAATTTAACTTAAAACAAAAAGTCCAAAAACAAGGACAATCACTGTCCTGATTATAAAAGCTTCCGAACACAGAGAACCGATACTCAGCACACCTAAGACAAGAAAGTTTTGCCCCAACTGCTGACCCTTTTGGTGGTTGATGATTTATGTCATTACATTTAAATTGCCCATAAATTAGCAATAGAGACATTGGCATGTGGTGGGAGATGTGGGTGGAGTGAAGGAAATTAAAAGCTGCGGTCACACTTGAAAAAAAATGCCCCATAAAGCAACGTATGTTTCTGACAGTTGAAACAGACTGCATGACAGACAGCAAAACCACATTTCCGCATTTTTTTTTTTTTTTTGGAATGGATCTGTGGCTTCATGCCACTAAGCAATATTTTGGTTTACCAAAATGTACTCTATGGCCTTTTTAATTTCATGTTTACTTAACTTTCCTTACTATCACTGCTGTTCTCACTCAACTACAACAGCTTAAGACAAGTATCTAAAAGGGGAAAAGTTTACAATACAGAATATGCCTCACATTAGGAAAACAGGAAGAAAATTAACCACACACATATAATTCACACTGACTAAAAGCATCCATTGTAATTTCAGTATTTAGTTCATACATAACAAACAATGAGAATAATTATTTCTTTTGAAATACAGTCATTTCTCAAGATAGAGATGCAGTCTCATGTTTACACAAAATTTCTCAATATAAAAAAAGACAAAGAGGGGAAGCTAGGATGGCTCAGTGGGTTAAGCGCTCACTTTGAAGCCCCGGGGACCGAGGATCGAATCCTGGCCCCGGCCCATGTGGACCCACATGCTGAACTGAGGTGTGCCCCCAGTTCAGTTCTTGCCAGGGCCTATGTGGGAGCCCCTGGCCCAGTTCCTGCTCTGCACAGCCCCAAGCCCACCTGTGGAGTGAAACCATATGGAAAACTAATGCTGTCAACTATAGAGACTGCTCTGGGCCCTTCACCGTTCTGTCTGTCTCTGTCTCTCTGTCTGTCAAACTCAATAAAATAAATCTTTAAAAAAAAAAGAAAAAGACAAAGAATCACTGACCTATCCATAGTTCTTAGCCAAATGGTATAAAATTAAAAAGAAACAAAAGAAGAAAAAAAAAAAAGAATGACTGGAGCAGAGTTTCCATAGCTAATGAATAATTTAGGGTTCTGTGCCTATTTTTAATGTTGGAGGAAAAAAAAAAAAACTTTAAAAAAGTAAAAAAAGTCAGATAATTTGCAAACTCCCACCATTATATCTATATAAAGGTAACAGCAGTAACCATCAAAATGATGAAGAGAAACACTTGCATATACTGACACAAAGGTCAAACACCTTCCTTAAAATCCTAAATTCCTAATACTGCTGCCCACAAAGGGCTGCCTGGCAAAGTCCACTGTGGTCTGGGTATAGAATAAAGGTACAAATACAGGTCTTAATGAAAAAGAATCCTAGACGTTCTTGGCAGGAATAAAGATTTGACAGATAAAGGAAGGTGTTAATATGAAGGAATGAAGGTGATAGGAGCAACAAACTCACTTTCCTTCCTTCCTCTTCCTCCTATCACTCTCTCCTCCCTAGGCACCTCACCCCCTAAGCATAATTAAGATCAAATTTCCCCCTCCAATGTCTCTTTTTCTATTAATGGTACTATGATGCTGCCAATCTGTTGGTTACTGTCTTAGGCCTTTCCCCTATGCATTTCCACATCTCTCATTTAATGAGCTGCTGGGTCACTTGGGTTCCTCCTTTCCAGTCTCAGGTCACCTCCTCAACCCTATCCCTCTGCAGTCATGTCCCTCTCCACTCATATCATTTCAAACAGCATTTACTGAACATTTGCTATCTGGCCCCATGAGAATAAAGCAACTTAACCAGACAGGATCCCTTTCCTACAGCCTGCTTAACCTTCCTTTTGCTTTCCCCTTTAATAGCTCCTGTGCTAGAACCAGCATTCAAGACCTACTATAACACACCCCAAACCTATCTTCTTAAATCATTCTCTCCTCTATCACACAATCAAGTTGGAAATGCTAACCACAGCCTAAATATGCACAGCATTTTCCTATCTCTGTGGTTTCTACTTGGAATCCTCCCCTTTACCTTCTTCCTGCCTAAGTGACTCCCCTACTCAAAAGTCCCACTAAGATGTCCTTATATCCTCTGTAACAGCATCATTAATCACTGCTGAGCTATAAAGGCATCTTCTTCTTCTGCCTCTGTCACAACAGTACCATAACCACACACAGCACTGTACCGTTCACATTAGTTCAAATGCCATATAAAAGATTAGAATCTCCATGAAGGCAAGCGTTCTTTCTATCTCTTATAACTCTGTAGCCATCAAAGTACCCTGAACATATTATGAGGTCAATTAGCATTTGTCAAATGAGTCATTAAAAGTCATCACAGCCTTTGCCTTCCATCTGATATGTCCAATATCACTCTCTTTTTACCAAGTAACTCCCAATGAAGGAAGAATATACCCTATGAGGATTACGGTAAGTTCTTTTTCAAGTTTCAATCTTCAGGTTATAACCCTTTTAATCTTTGTAGATCTAGTTTCAGATACTTCAGTTTGAGAAGCTAAATATTTCCTTTTAGAAAGCTATTTTTGGGGATGAGCCTCAAAAAAACAAATGACAAATGCAAAACTCTAAACTATAAATTCAAATATCAAAGAAAAAGTGAGATTTATAAATCTAACCTAGGAAACTGGCATAAATACCATCTCACAATCCAAATCCAACGAAGATTTCACCAAACTTTTTCTGTACGTATCTACACTGATGAAAAATATCCTGAGTTCTTGCTTAAATTATAAGGAAATCCTATCAGTTCTGCTTAGATTTGGTTAAAGTAGGTCCTAACTATGGGTGACCTTCCTAGGCCAGCCATATCAAGCAAGCATTTGGAAATGAGCTGTCATACTAAAAAGAAAGGTTGTTGTACATAAATGTACTATGCCTGACCCAGTGTCTCTTAAATCTGAAACCTCATAAATATAAGAAAAAGGCTTACAAGGAAGTTAAAGCTGTCATCTCCACATTCCTCAAACTTGAAAAAAGCCAAAACTTAAGAAGGGCACACTGGAATTTTAGGGGACAGTTTCTCCATTAAGAAACCCCCAAAAGCATTTTGTCTTCCCCAACTTAGCCAAAAGTCTTCAAGCAAATAACTGTGAAATTGCCACCATGCTTTACATTGGTCACTTTAAGTTAACTGTAATATTTTTTGAGGTTAACCAAGGCAGACATACTTAGAGGTAATAAGCTACACTCCAAAATAGTTCTATGTCCCAAAAACCAAAAGCCTTTAAAATAGTCACCCACATTCATAGCATACAACAGAATACACAGGGAGAAAAAAGTAAGTCCAAGTACCTTCACTGATCAATGCTCATATATTCAAAAATAAAGTGAACCCATGTTCGACTCTCAGGCTACTTAGAAAATTCTAGGTTCCATTTTGTTTACTTATTACAATGTGATCAGGGCTAGAAAAGACAAGTGCAATGCACTTTGACCTAACCATGAAGCTAAGTGAAGAGCAGAAGGACTATTTTGCAGCAAGATCTACCCTAATTCCTCAGTTGGGGCAGATCAGATCAAGGTGTCACGCTGAATTCTCAGGTAGTAAATTAATTCTACCATATACATCTTGGCACTAACCAGATGGGTGAAATGACTCAGTGTTCAGCATGGACCAAGGAAGACTAATGAAGGACAACACTTCTGAAAAACTCTTACCTAGAAAAGAACTAAGATTACTTCTGAGGCCTTCAACAGGTAGCCAGGAAAATTGGGCCTCACTTAAAGAAAGAAATTTCTGCTAGTCCAATAGTTCCAACAACAAAAAAAAACCTATCACCTTCCCTTCTTTAGGAAAAAGATGGTTACAGAAGACCATAAAGTATCCTCATTCTGAACTTGAAATAAAAAACCATCACCAACTCTACTTTGGTTATCATCATGAGAAAGGGAACAGAAATTCTGAAAGGCCAAGGATGGTTTGATGGTGTTAATTAACCAGAAGCCAGACAAGGCTGATTCTTGGCCTCTACCCAATAGGTGCCAGTAACACCTCTAAGTTGTAACAACCTGAAATATCTGCAGATACTGCCAAATGTCCTTGGGGTAAAGGACTGCCCCAGTTTGAAACCACTACTCTGTAGTTCTCAAACTCCTCTGTTTGGGTCCTGGTTTCCTCACTGGATCAGTGAACGCTACAGACTTTTCTCCCACAGAAAAAGGCACATTAATTTTGCATAGAAATTCAAGGTCTATGTGGATCCTTTAAAACCCAGCCAATGACCCCATTCCTATTCCCACTCTAGGTACGCAGTCAGTGGTCTTCCAGTCTTCTGCTCATTCCCATGTGGTCACAAAAGTTACTGTGACTGTTCTAGAAATTTCGTGATCAGAAGTATGAAAATATCTATAGGTTTGCAAGCAGGCCATGAGCCAGCAGCTGTGCACTTTTTCTCTCTCGTTCTTTGTTCTCTCTCTCTCTTCTATATACATATGTATATGTGTGTGTGTATATATAATAAAAAAATTGTCTTGCAAATTAAAAACTATATCTGAAGACCAAAGCTATTTCCATTTATTAAAAAAAAAAAAAAAGCATTTCTTCCACTTGTACAGCTGGTGGAACAGAGCCAAAGCAGGCCTTTTCGAGCAGAGTAGAGGTCAGACAGCTAGATGGAGAAAGCCACTTTAGTTAATGAGAGGAATGCTCTCTTCCACATCACACCACTGAAAAACTATACCACACTTCTCAAAAAGGACTAGCAACAAAAACCTTGCTGATCAGGGAATTGAAAGAGCAATTTTTCTGATACAAATATATACCTAAAAGGAGACCCACTACTATTTGTAACACTGAAACTCAGAGTATACAGAGCACAGAAGACTAACTACATACATTTATAAAACAAAAACAAAAAAAAGCTTACCAGATTAAAATGGTCACTTACAAGGCAGGTATTGACAATGATTCAGAACACTGGCTCTGAAGCCAAACTGAATTCTCCCTCTGCAACTTACTAGCTATAAAACACTGGGCAAAGTTCTTAGCTTCTCTTTACCTTAGTTTCATCATAAGTTTCATCATACAGAATGGGGACAAGCAGATCCCTTCCTCAAAGGGTTATAAATTGAATAAATTAATACATCTGAAGTACTTAGTACATTACCTGGCACACAGGAGGTGCTCCATAAAAGTTAACTGTTATTTTTATCATTAATACTTGCCAAAGATACACATACAAACAATATATAAATCCACACAGTCACTGTTTGCTCTTAGCCTAGAGAAGGACATGTAAGATGTGCCCATGCCCATAAAAGAAGCAAGCGACCTACACATGGTTCTACTGTAAAACACTGGCAATGTTAGGACTTTTTAGCCATCTACAAGAGCCTAACTTCTTAAAGGAATGCTCTTCAAAAAATATTATTATCTCCTCATACATAAATTCGATTTTAAACCTTAACTTCCTGAAATAGCATGCCTTCTACTATTAAGCACTGGAATTCAGAACAGAGCTTCTGCTAACACTGATCATTTTTCAATCATGTGATGTAAGAGCTTAAAGATACGTTGGAAATAAATCACTGTCTGGAAAGGAATCCAATCCTAAATTTAAAAAATGCCCAATCGCCAGTTCAAGGACCTATGACAGAACTGAGATGAGAACTAAATTTGAATTGCCTATCGAAGCCTTTTTTGCTCATAATAAAGTCAGTCCTGCCTAAGAGCTCAGAAACAAATGTGGAGTAATGTAGGAAATGAAATGAAATAAAAAAATTAAACCAATCCTTCAGTTGTTTCAGCACTGATTCGTGCTAGAGATACAGCAGTAAGAAAACACACTCTTCCCTTAGTGAAGGTGTAAGGACTTCTCTACTAGGTCCTTGAATCGTCAGCTCAAAAAGATTAAACATTTCCCCTTTCTTGTATTTACCTCTGATTAACTCATTAAGAATCAAGTTGAAAAGTCCAAACCTTCCCTAAGTAAAGAATCCTGATGGGACAATGTAAGAAACCTGAGGACTTAGATCTCAAGCTCATTATAAGCCAGTTTACAGACATGCTTTACTCTGGATGTCACAAAATAAAGGTTAGCTAGAGAAACTGATGTATACATTGGATTCTGGGAGGGTACCGTATTTTCCGGCGTATAAGACGACCCCCTAATTTTACAGTTAAAACATAGGTTTAGGCCTATATTCGCAGCGAATATAGGCCTAAACCTATGTTTTAACTGTAAAATTAGGGGGTCGTCTTATACGTCCGGTCGTCTTATACGCCGGAAAATACGGTATCCTCGTAGCTAATTACGTAATCCTCGGAGCTAATTAAACAACAGATAACAAACTACTACATATCCCCTCAACACTTTAGGAGAGAACTACTGGATTACATTATAATTCATATAATTTCCAAAGTTCTATGGTTAAATTTTCTAATATGTGCCAAAGGATAAAAACTGATCACTATAAAGAAGCAGTGGTATTAATATATATATATGCTTGTATGTATGCATGTATGTATATAGAGATCTATACATTTTTTATTACAAATTTTATAGAACTGATCATCAACATTACTTTAGCCTGAATGCTGGCCTTAAAGAATCAGTGAATTATGAACTATCCACTATTTAACCATGGGACTTTCTCATTTAAGATCTGAGTTATTTTATTCAATCACAGAAAGGGGAAAATGCTTTAGCAACATCATTAGGGCTTAAATAATAAATAGGAAAGTACCTTGTAAAATATAAAGTACTGTATGTGTGTATCCATTTCTACCCCTAGCTTCATTAAGTTCAATTTAGGCTGTAAAAAAAAAAAATTCTCAGGGAAGCCAGGATGGCTCAGCAGGTTAAGTGCTAGGCAGCCCCGGGGACCAAGGATTGAATCCTGGCTCCAGCCTGTGAGGACCCATATGCCGAGCTGGGGTGTGCTTCCCATGTGGGAGGCCCCCAGTTCGATTCTCGCCCACCCCCCACGCCCCCCAGGGCTCAGCCCTTGGCTCAAGGGGGCGTGCCTCCCAAGTGGAACACTCCTGGTCTGGTTCCTGTGCTGTGCGGCCTGTGCCCACCTTTGTGGAATGAACCCATATCGAGGACTGATGGCATACAACTATGAGGTCTGTTCTGGGCCCTCCCCCTTCTCTCTGTCTCTGCCAAAACAAGAAAAACCTCTGGAAATAGGTGTCAAAAGGGACTTGCTGCAACAAAAAAGAATATAAAGTCTAAGGTGACCAGACGTCCCGCTTTTGGCAGGACAGTCCCGATTTTTAACAATTTGTCCCGCATCCCGCGGCGTTTTAAAAAAAAGTCCCAATTTTTGGAAAGAATGCACGACAAGCTAGGGAACGGCGGGAGATAGACCAAATTTTTAATCAAGAACCCCCCCCCCCCCCCCCGCAGTCAATGGTGTCCCGCTTTACCAATGTTAAAATCTGGTCACCTTAAGAAAGAAAGTCTCAATTTCTGTTCATTGGGTCACAGAAAAATAACAGACTAAAACCAATCATCTTAGATCAAGAGATCTTGGCATTCACTTACATTCTAATTTTAAACTAAGAAAAAGACGTCCTGAGAAGTTACGGAACTCAGCAATATCACATAGCTGGTTACTTAGCAAGGTCAGCACTAGAATCTAAATGTCTGAAGTTAATCAAGTATTCTGAGGGAGATAACAGATGTCCTGATAGTATAGTATTCCGAACAGCATTTGGAATACAGCAGAAAAATCTATCATATCAGTGATCTGAACTTGAGTCAAACTCAGGGCCTATTTTATTGACTAGCTGATCTCAAAAAAGTTATTTACTTTCTCTCTGTCTTAGCCTCCTCATAAATAATAATAATAATATAATCTCATAAGGTTGTTGTGAAAACAAGTGAAATGTTACCCACAGTAAGCTCTCTAAAATCAGTTCTTGTTGTGACTATTATTGCTATATTAACAACACTATCTCATCTCCACTAAAAAAAAACAACTAATATATCTCTAACATTCCTTACCCCTTGAGAAGAACTAGAAGCTTGCATTTTTACTAATTTGGAGGGAAGTTAACTAAACATACCACAATGTAGTTAAGATCAGTATCTACCCACACTCAACTCAAACCACATGCATACTCACCTATTAATAGTATAAGAATTGTTTATATATACTGACTACTAGAGATACAATAATGTTCAAACTGAATTTTAAATTCAGTTAGGAAGAATTCATGTTTGCATCTTTAAAAAGGCAGATTTTATATGCTAAAATACATATATTCTACTTCAACTAACTCCCCTTGCTCTTGAAAGGCACACCCGGTTCCGTTGCTTTTACTTTCCCTTTTGGCCTATTACTTTTCCACAAACTGAGCAAGTAGGCACCACACATCTGTCCAGGCTTGGAAGTTCTGCATTTGTTATCCTGCAACCTACATATGCCCTCAACAATATTAAATCAACATATTCTTGGCTAGCTCAATCTGAATGCAAGTGTTCCCTCATTCACCAAATAGTTCATAAGTACCTACTGTGTGACAGGCACAGTTCTCAGCACCAGGGACACAACAAAGAATAATAAACACACTTGTTCCAATGGAGCTTACAATCTAGCAAGAGAGGAGAGACTGGCAAAACACAAGTTTTATCTAATACAGTGTGTTTGAACAGTGGACTTTAGGAATTCAAGAACAGACAGTTTTCATTAAGCACTTTGCTAAAAGGGGATCTAGGCTTCATATTTTAATTTGTGTATCCTAGCCTCGCTATGGGAAAGGCTCAGACACTGGAAGGGTAAAGGGAAGAAGAGGGGGCTCTGTATTCACACACAAATGCACAGATCAGATCTCTAACTAGAGATGACGCTCTAACCCCTTCTATATTGCCAGCATCACCCTCTTGCTCCTTACGTTGAAGAGTCAAGAGCATCACAGAAATAAGCACATTATTTGCTGTTTTGGGAACAGCATGGTCAGTGAAGGAAGCCCTGGAAGAGAAATCAAGAAACCTATTTCCTTTTCTGCCACGGACTCTGGCTATGCGACCTCTTGCCTTTCACAGACCTACATGAAACCTGGTCTCTCGGCCTACATGCTGATCCTCCAGTACTGTGACACTGGGCTAGTCTCTTAAGCCCTTAAGCCTTTGTGTCATCAGTTCAAGAAGGCCAGTAGAATGACACTACTTGGCAAACTGTCGGATACTCAGCCAGCAGAAGCTATTTAAATAAATACATGGATCCAAGCTTGCTACTTGCTTTACAGGAACATCAGGAAGATTAGGGAGAACATATAAAATGTCTTAAGCTCTCTGTAAAGAAAGAGGACTAGTGCTCATAATCTCTACAATTTCTATTCTTTCCAATTATATATTTCCTTGCACTTTCAAATTCTTTAACCAAAATAATCCAGACCTTCAGAAGCAAAATACATAGTTAGAAAATAAGAACGGAATCCTAATAATAAGTAAAATAAGCTTGCTAAAAAATCAGGAAGTCAATATCCATTTTCCTTCCCTCAACCTCTCACTGCCTAAGCTGCTGCAAGCACCAAGTCACTGCAGAATCAAGGCACTGGAGCCAGGCAGGTTGAGGATGGAGCCCAAGTCCTGCCCCAGGACAGGAACCATCCTTTCTTTCCTTGAAACGCAGAGGCTCCTTTCACAATACAAACTGTGAAGCATTTGTGGGCAAAATCCTCACAAAAGCTGACAAAGTGCCCCAGGGGACAGAGTACCTAGGGGCTTCAAGGAGTATTTCTCTCCTGCTTCTTTCACAATCCAGATAAGAAAATCTACACCTTGACCTTCATTCCCCTGGGCAGACTATGGGTTATACATTGCAGCTCTCTGAGGAACATTTGGCTTAGTGGTAGAGAAATAGCAAGTTTGGCATAAACACTGGGTCAAATCCAATGAAAACAGAGAGGGTATACAGATTTGTGTTGATGAATGCCAGCTAAATCCCTCTTTACAGATTTAAAACAACTACCACAGACAGCTGTTACTAAGGCAAAGTCAAAACAACTAATTTTCACTTTTGACTATAACTTCTGAGGCCCTTCCTTCTTAAAATAAAGCAACAATTTCATGAACTCTGTTTGCAGTGCACTTACTCCAAACAAGTTAAGTCTTAAGCCTTGCAAACTGCCTTTATCAGTGTAAGAACTCAGTTGCTCACACCTAAATGTACCACCTTCTACTTTTCTCCAAGAGCCGCACTCATGAAACTGACAATACCTTAGCCACAGGACCAGTAGATGTGTTACAACTGCTAGAATGTTACATTTTCTAAGAGAAGGTATGGGAGTTATCAAGGAAAAGTACCTTGTAAATATCACATCCCTTTCACTAGCTCCATAGCTGTCAAATATATTATTGCTGTCCTGAAATGTAAAACTAGACTATCCAGTCACATCAAAGGCAATAAAAATGTTCTCATTAAAAGCAAATAAAAATAACTTCTAGGTGCACATTTTAAGCATTTAAGTCCCAATAGATTTTACCTATTCTAGAGTGCAAAAAGAGGAAAAAAAAAAAATTCTAGAAAAGGAAAAAGATGAAGAATGTGAAAACGATGGGCCAGTGTCTGCACTATCTAAACTTCACTGAAGCTGCAATAGTACGAAAAGGCTTATTTTTATTTGTCAGTTCATTGGTCCAACTCAGCTCAAAGGGATATTACTTAGGATAAAAAGAACTTTGCCCAGCAAAGCAAAAACAAACAAAAAAAACAAAAACAATATCCATTAGGGAGTTAAGGGGCAGTGTGAAGGAAAAAATCCCATTGTTTGAATGCTGTAAAGAAAATCTTTTAACATTGAAAGTAAAACATTTGCCTTTATTTAAAAGTTTGAGTTGTGTGTGATTTCCTGCATCTAAGAACTTCTTCCTGAACTACAAAGAGGCCACAAAACATCACATTTTCCCCTCCCAGCTCCCCCCTTCAAAAAACCCACAAGATAGTGATTAAAAAACAGCCCCTTGTCTTTAGGCATATATTTTAAAAGCCACAAGGAAAAGATAAGTTAAGTGGAAGAGCAAGTCTGTAAGTAAATGAGAAATAGGTTGCCCAGAGAAGCAGCAAATCAGATGATAAGCAAACAGTTCTCCTTGCCCCAAGTGGGAGACTGCAAGCAAAAGAAAGCAACCTCTGCCTTCTCATCCACTAAAAGCATCCTGACAGGGAGTCCAGCCAGTCCAAGCCTTCCAGCCCTAACTCTATCTAAGCAGGGCTTCAGAGAACACCTGGACATTCCAGGAGTTCTGAGTGTAAGATTGAAGTTCAGTGACTCAAGGACAAAACCAAGGGCCTATCCCAGCTTCCCAGGGGGCTCACTCTAGGAATGAATGTGGGTGGTCGGTGGGGGCGGGGGGAGGGTTGAGTCTCCAACCCAACACAGACCCATCTCCTAGGAGACAATGTCCTACTTAGGTACATTTATTTGAAGTCGTGAATCATTCGCCTAGTAACTATATCACCTTGTGCAGATCTGATCCTGTTTAATGATCATTTGATTGGGACATAATCTCTTTCTTAGGATCATTGTGAGAATTAAACAATTTTGGCAATGTGCCCAGATCAGTGGTCAGTACATGCCAGATCTATAGTAAACATTTATTTCCATTAAAATTCCATTTCTACTCTACAATCACAGTTATAAATGAAACATCTTCAGCTATTCTATGAGACCTCAAGAGAAAATTAAGAACCCAACATGCAAGCAAAAAGAGGGTAACCCATGCCATTCAGACAGATCCTATGTACATACTGACAGGTCACATTCCCTTGAAGGTTCTGCGACAAGTAAAATTGGGTCCTGCCTAAGGCACTGCTCCTTGGTATCAATTAATGCTATATCCTTCTCAAAGTTTCGGAAAAAATATAACTTAAAATCTACAAAGATCTTGATTTACTAAAACAAGACTGAAGTTGGCTCCTTATCCCAAAAGTGTCCAAATCAGAGAGGCCAGAGGAAAAAACACTACCAATAACCTCCATTTAGTTAATATTAATTGTGAAATATTATCAAAGGATAAGTATCTTAAGTTAGAAAAGATGGCTTTACACTTCAATAAAAACTCAAATAAAAACAGAAATAACCCTTTCTTCCCCACACATGCATACAATCTCCTAATTGTATCTGGAGTGTTTTTGCAGTCATCAGAATTTCACTACTACTAGTGAAATTTGCAATCTCTTTGAGATTTTCCAGTCTAGTTAGGTAACCCACTGTTCAGTCCCTCTGCATTATTCTCAAAACATTCATACACTAAAAAAAAGTTCTGCCAGCAAAAATTTCATTGGCTTATTAGTTACTTTCAGCTAGAACACTCCAGCTTTGATAATAGTTCACTTTCATTATTATACAAGAGTTCAATCACATCCATTTCTGAAATACATAATTAGTCACTGCCTAAGAATACAACAGACACATTTGCCTACACTCTCAAACACTCCTGCTCCTCCATCTACTCCTCCAAATCTAATCATATACATCTAAGACAGGAGATGGGCAAGAAATTAGTAATACGCAAGTTTTCTTATAAGAAATTGGGTCCAAACAGAACTTTAAACAAACTTACTTCCACACAGGCACTGTCCCCAAATAAATTTACTGCACCCTAGAATCAAGTACACTCAAGGCTGGAATGTCATGCTAGTAGTATATTACTTCAACCTCCATAAATCTCTTTCTACTCTCCAAATCCTCAGCTGCTTTCTAAAACAGTTCACGAAAAAACACCAACCTAATTAACAGCAGCTTCCTCTGCTACGGTGGCCTTGATTTCAATTATTTACACATTAACTGCAGCCTCCTTTTGGCCAATCCAGTCTATTCTCTGTACCATGCAGAGCCTTTTATCTGCCCTGGACAGCATTTTCTCCAGCAGATGAAGTAGATGCCGATTGATTTGCTGTCGAGCATGGTAAATTAATAGCAACAAATTGCTAAGGGCCCGTCTCACTGCTCCACCATGCTTCGGCAGTTTTGCTTTATTTGCTCCATGATGGGCAGCAGTCGGCCTCTTCAAGTCAATTTCTTCTTAACAACCTCCAATACTTTTCAATGGTGAAAATAGAGCTGTTCCTTGTAAGTCAGAAATCAATATCCTATTGCCCTTAGAAAATGCTAAACAAGCAGTATTGGCAATCCACTTGGTACTAGAGGGTATCAGATATAATGCAAATCCATACTGCTTCCCTCCTTGTAGTTATTACAGTTTGCTAAAAGGTTCCTAATGTCATTTATCATCATTTACCATCGACCAGAGAGGCTATGATTATGATATCCTATCAGCTGGCAAGGCCCTTTCATTGCTATTCAATTAATATTTTAGCAGCACTCAAATGGTTGTAGCCCAAGTATCACAATGAAATTTACAGGACTTGGAATGAAACGGGAATTTTCTTGCTCTGATTTTAAAAAATAGTAATTTTATGAATATACATATATATATGAATACACATGTGCTTTTATACACACATATAAATGTGAACATGTATATACAATTAACAGTACTTACTTCTTCTGGGTTCTAAGTGCAAATTCTAAAATGTTCTAATTTCCAAAATTCAAATATTAAGCTAAATCTTTTAGAAGTAAAAAGCTTCAGATTGCAGAATAGTAACTATAAGGAAGTCATGAGATGTTTTCAAACTGTGGTATGTTCATCTCTTTTTACAGTTCAGATTGCTTGATTCACATACTACCTATTAGTCCTAATCTACATTCAATATTCACTTTTTAGAGTGGTAAATACTGCTGTCAGATAAAATCAGGGCAGTCTTCTTTAATTACAGCATTACAGGTGAAGGCTGGGAACAAGCAGCATTTAGCAATGTTATCAACTGCATGCATCACCCTGTTCTGCCCACGGTCACTGACCCATTTAGAAGCCACTGTATTTATAAAGAGGAACAACAAGCAAAAAAAGTATCAACTAAATGGTGGGTCAACTATCCTATCCAAAACAAAAACGTCACACTTACTAGGAAAATCCTTACAGAAGAAGGGCCAATGTTCCTTCATTTTCAAAAATTCCATTATGAAGACATCACAATAAAACATACGCTATTTCTAAGCATGTCCCATTTGTCCTCTTCACTTTCATGCTAGAACTTAAGACTACGGAGAAGCATTAGTTCACATTATAGCCCAGAACACTCCTGTCGAACTTTTCTGGGGTTTTCCAGCTTTGTCTGCTCAGCTCAATAGATCCTACTAAAGATTACCAAAAATTAGATTCATATTTTGTGCTCTAATTCCACGTCATGTCACCATGTTCTCCTTAAAAAAAACAACAAACAACTAATTCTACCAGACTAATGCTATTTACTCAGTTACCAAAATTTAAATTAATCATGTTCTCAAACATAATTGTTAAAAATTGGCAACATTCTGCAGGCTTAATTAAGATTAAATCCAATTTACTAAATGTACTTTAATTGGTACTAATTACAATAGCTTTCATTTCAGAATGACAAATTCCCCATAGGTTTTCACTTTATAGTCCTCTATCAGAATCAACACAGGGTGACTGACAACGAGCATCATACAGACAAGGGAGGGGCCCTAAGACCAGACCCTGACCCTGTTTGTCACTCTGTGATTTTATCCTTTTACCAATTTGCTAAGTCACAGAGTCATGACTCTATCACAGGAATCACTCTGTTCCAATGAAAAATTTCTCTAAAAATAAATACTCTGTGGTTGGCAGCAGCCAAGAACAGGACTGTTAACCAAAAAATACACAAAGGTTTCAAATATCAGGGCCACCAATTACTAGGTTACTTCCAAGGACTCCGGGGACTCCTACTCTTGAACCCTTCAGAGACATAAATCTAGTAAGTGAATAAGCCTAACCTGATCTTGAGAACTAGGCCCAATTATGCCACAGGGCAACTTCCCTGGTTTATTGCTGCTTTCCATTACGAGGGAATCCAGCAAATACATCTGGAAGAGAGGCCAAGAGGAACCAAGGCTGTCTGCCTAGGAAAACAAATAAAGACAGATATGCCTCTATGCTTAAGGGGTAAAAGAAAGAAAATATAATAAGTAGGTGGTTTTCAGGGCTGTCTGTATTTCATAATGTGATAAACTACCCTCAGGATTCTTGATATGATTGAATTTAAAAGCAAGAGGGAAAAAAAAAAAGAGAAAATGTACTCTATTCCCAATTTTAAATAGACGGCATTTGAGGCCAGCTGGACAAGATGACAGAATTAGAAGTATAACAAAAAATATGTAAAATTAAGGGATCTCACAATACAGACCCCCACCTCAAAAAAGAAAAAAACAAACAAAAAAACCATACAGTCCAATACACAAACTCTGTGCCTCAGAAATGTAAATGGTACAAAGAGATCTGAAAGCTAAGTTGTTATGGTAAATAAGATACAGGAGGAGAAATAAAGGGATGTTAATCATCTGGTCCAGTCTTTAAAAAGATACTAATTAATCTTAGGTGGTGAAGTGAGGACAAAAAAGAAAAAAAAAGAAAAAAAAAAACATGTACAAGATCCAGACCTAAAATGAATGTAATGATGACAACTAACAAACAGTATCTCTCATGTAATTTATACCTGTAGGACAGAGCTAAGGGGAGTCCATCCATAACCTTGATAGATTTTGTTTAAACAGGAGATATTTACATTACTAATCTACACAGAATGGCAAAGATGCCAAAATAAGAATTTCATTTTAACAAAGAGCAAACTATATTGTTAATATTGACATAACCAAATAGCATATAGTTAAAAAGGTGTCTGAAATAAAGTCCTAAGTGAAGAAACAACTTACTTTCCCCCAACTTTTTCAAATACTGCCTATCTGATCACTTTTATTATCCAACAATCATCTTTTAAAGCTCTACTATCTGAGTATTTTCTGAGCACATGGTAACAACATCCATATGCAATAAATCCATACGTAGTAAAAGCCTAGTGTGTGATCATTTCATATTTCTTAGAAGGTAATGACATCTACCATGAGTATAGTAAGAGATGAAAAGCATTATTTTCCTCATCTTTTCACAGCAGGTAAACACATACACACCTACTCTGACATGGCTGAAACAGATCTGAAGCACCTTCAATATGCAATCACTAACAATGCCTGTCTTCTAAAAGAATTATTATTGCCAAATGATTTTATACACACACACACACATACACTCTATTTTTCTTTCTAGTAAACTTAAACCATTTTATTCAGTCTCATGAAAAAAAAAAAGGCTGTCTGAATCATACTTCCCAATGCTTTCTGACTAATGATTACCTTTTTTTCTTTTTGGCTGAACTAATTGCTAGATTTCAAGACCCAGTGTTGAACCTTATCACATACATCCTCCTCTCAGGCTCATTTACTCGGTACAAATTTTGGGAGTAACAGTTACAGCGCCTGGTAAGATTCAACTAAAGTAGCCTCGAGGGACCAGTACAAGGTTTTTACATCAGTTTCTTTTGTAGTGCCACAGATTTCATTTTGCTCCTCCCAGCTGAGCCTCTATCTATTCTTCCACACCAAGTCAGTGCAGTCTCCATACAATTTAGTTTTCCTTTTTAATATTTTCCAAGAAAAGCTCTTTCATAAGACAAGTTTGCAATTCCCAAAACACATAGATTAACTCTTTCAAAAGGAAAATAAGACCTATTTTAAAATTTAGCATCCTGGCTTCAAACATGCAGTGAAACATTTTAAGTTACATTTTTAAAAGATTAAAATTAGGATAATAGGCAAAACAAGATCAGGAACTACACCTGAAAAAATAGCATTCTCTCCAATAGTCTTTTAAAATGCAGGTAGCCATAAAAATGTGTATAAAACTGCAAAACATACAATTTTGTTTCTACAGTGCACAGTACCACTGTCACTTAAAATGGCTATAAAGAAGCAAATAACTCACCTGCTTGTGCATTTCTATATTCAACCCATAGGACATCTCATAATACTGTCAAAAAAGAAAAAGTAATTATTTCGTGCCTTTCAACAATCAATCTCCCTTATTTGTTCAACATGTCCCAAGTAAATTTAAAACAAACATTAAAAGCCTCACCTAAACCAAAGCTCCATAATACCTATGCTGTTAAATCAGGAGGAACTTTATACCACTATCTTTAGCCTAATAAACTAGCAGCTCCCTTAAGACAGACTCCAAGAAAATAAATCACAAAACTAAGAAAATCAAATTCAAAGAGAGCATTCTTAACATCTCCAGTTGTCTTTACACATGAGAAGCAGGTGACTGAATAAGAACTCATAAAAATTTGGTACCATCTGGACTAATTCCTGGGCACAGCGGGCAAGTTAAGGGCAAAAATGTGTCTCATGCAAATGTTCATGCTTTGAAAGAACTGTTCAAAAAGGTGATGCTACTTCAGAGTTCAGTTTCTCTTTTTCAGTGTATTGCTAATGTTCATACAGTCAAAGGAAAACGGCTTGACAGGAAATGAATGAGTTACTCCGGAATCTTTATGAACAAGCATAAAAATCTGCTTGGTAATACTTCTGAAAATGCAGATCTGATTTTTTTGAACATGTAGTATAACTAGCATTACAGAAATTCTGGTAGAACAAATCAGCTATACAGGAGACAATACTCTTCAAACCAATGTAACACTATAGAAATTGAAAATACACAAAACACACAAATACACAGGCACTAGTAACAAAGAGGGAAATTTTGAAAAGGTGTCTAATATCTTTTGTTAGCCATCAGTATAAGAGTATAATAATACCCCTCTTTAAAAAAAATAAAACACATTGAAATTTTAACAGTTTCCAGAAAAAATTGGGTAAAACTGTTTAGAGCAAGAACAGTAAAACAACAAAGAAAACCACTAACAAAAACATTTTGCTTGTGACTCTAAATGAGGCTTTGCACTTTTTTTTTCAATCTGTGAAAACAAAGAACAGAAAATTATACCCCATGCAGCTGAACTTTCTGAAAATTCAAATCAAAGCTGGTTGTCAGAGGCAAGTTATAACATTCCGGCATCACAGGTTGCTAATGGTCACATTCTCACAACCTCAACTACACTGTGTGGCAATGTAACTGTGATCTATCCTGTAGGCTCCAGCAATCTGAAGGCATTCTTGCTCTTTTGGTATCCCAAACTACTAGGCTCTATGAATCTATGACACAGTTTTCTTACCATGACATAATGGCGCTGCATCTCTGTCTTCTCACTGGCGAGTTTCTCACATTCCAGCTTCAAGCTGTTCAAGACATAAGGAAATTTAAGTACAACACAGATCTTGACTAACATCCTTCAAATGTAAATAAATACACATTCCCTTCTTTAAATCTTCACCTACAAAATGCCAAATCAACTATCCTTTAAATACCACCCTCGTTATTGAAGGCAAAGGAGAAAGGGGTGATTGGAATCAGCCTGGACTTGCCCTTTCAATAAGGATCATATGTGGGATTTTCGTTTGTTTAAAGAAAAATAACCCTCTAGCCAATTTAATTCTGGAAACTCACCCAGAAATGAATATTCAATAAATTCACTTAATAAAACAAGAACAAGAAAATAAACAATGCTGACATATATAAACACAAGTCCCATAAAATGTCACAAGGTTTTGTTTTTTTTTCTTTAATGTTCCACAAAGAGATTAATGAAAATATGAATCAAGCACAACTTATGAATGATGTGTTATTTTTTTCCCTCCAAAACAGAGACAAGTTGAATACCACCACCCAGGGGCAAAGTGTAGACTGGGTTCAGTGACTTGTTTTGGTTCTTGCATTTATGAAATAAGAATTATGTCATTAAAAAGCCAATAAAAAAAAATCTTTCAAAGGCACTCTAAGCCTAATTATCATTTCTAAAATAAAAACATTTTTTTTTTTTCAGCATAAAAGTAATGAAACTGCTCACTTGAGACTTCACAGGGCTCCCAGCTCTTGTTATTTCAGTGGAATGGCATAAAGTGCAAAGGAATCAAGCCCGAAGTAATAAAGAACTAAGGAAGTCAAAGGCCCCAGAATCTTCCCCAACCTTCCATTCTCCTGGCCCCAATAAATCAATATCGAAAGTTTGGCCTCAGCGTTTTCCCAGTCTCCCGTTTCGACTGTTCTTTTTTATGTTTTCAATTTACAGGAGAAGAGAAGAATGGTTAATTTCTTTACACCTGCCTAAGAAAAAAGGCCTTTACTTGCCCTTTCTGTCCACAAAGAAAAACGACAATACCTTTGTGATGGCCAAAAAGAAAAGAAAAAAAAGGGGGGAGGAGTGTTGTGTGTTTATGTGGGGGAAGACAAGAGCTAAACAAACAGGAGGATCAGCTAAAGTCAATATCGTTACCTGTGGTATTGAGCCTGTAAAAACTGAAACTCTTCTTTAATCCGATCACAGGACTCGGAAATTGTAAATTTAAAGGGTTGAGCTGGCTGATGCGGTGCCTAAAGAACAACAATAAAATATTTAATTAGCCCACATGACAGGCAAGGCAGAGAGAAAACATACTGCGCGGCGCTGGCGGAGAGGAGTGGGGGTCATCGCAGGCCAGAAAAGAGAGACTAAAACTCTCCTCCTGCCACCCCACCTCGCCGCACAGACCCGCGGCAACTGGTTTCGGGGTGGCCCCGACCCCCGCGTTCTCCTACCATCCCCGGATGCGGAGGGTTCGAGACCCCGCTCTCCCGCCGTCCCCCCCCTCCCCAAGGCGCGCTGAGCCCACTCCCTCCCCACCCGGAATCGAAACTGGCCCGTCGGGGGGACTCGCGCCATGGCGTCAGGCCGTGGTCAGGTCGGGGGAGGAGGCACACGGCCGCCACCCTCTTCGGCCGGACGACTGGCTAGCTGGTCCCCGGGGCCCGCGGAGCAAGAAGCTGGCGTCCCGCACGCCCGAGCCGCTGCCGGACCAGCCGCGCCGCAGCCTAAGGCACCCTCCCCGCCCCGGCGCGTAGTCGCGCCTCCTTCATCGCTCGCCCCCCTCCCGCCCCCCCGCCCAAAGAGTCGCAGCGCGGGGACGGCTAACGGCTCCGCGCGGCTTCCAGGGGCTTCAAAGACAACAATAAGAAAATGGCTACAACTCAATTGCCTCTTCGCACCCCCTCTCCAAGAGTGTACCGCGCTGTGGGGATGGCGGACCGCTTCGCTAATGGGGTGCGGGATTCGAGCCGCCCTCCACAGCCCTACGGCCAAAGACCCAACTCGGAGCGCAGGGGGCGACGCGGGGAATCCCTCAGCGCCCGACGAGCCCGCGACCCCGCGGCTCGCACTCACCGGGTGTCTGGTCTGCGGGTACATCTTGCTCAGGTCGCGAATCATCCAAACCGATTTAGTTGACTGCGCTGCGCAGAGGCGCGCGGCTCATTGGTTTTAATGGCCCCGAGGAGGAGGCAGCGGTGGAGGAAGCCGGCCGGGTCCGAGGGGAGGCTCGCGCGGTCCCAGCCCCCGCCGGGTCTCGCGCGACGCTGGAGGCTGGAACGCGCGGCGGCGGCGGCGGCTGGATGCGGACAGCCGGGCCGCTCCGCTCCGCATTCCCCGCGGGCGTCACTGGCCCGCCGCGGGCATTGTCCGGTGCGCGTCTCCCGCGGCAACGCTCCGACGTTCGCTCCACCGATGCGCGTCTGCCGAGCCTGGCGCCGCTGCCGTGCCGCTCACCCAGGCCGGGAAAGTGCGAGCTCCGCGCCCCAGTGCCTGCCGGCAGCGCCGCCCGCCTGCTCTTTTCGCTCGCTCGGCGTCCCACTCCAAACTTTTTTTTGTCTTTTAATTGGTTGGTATTCCTCCGAATAAATGATCTCTCTCTTCTTTCCTAAAATCAAACACAAACTCCTTTGGTTCGAAAGAGGTCTCGACGGTGCTTTTTGGTTTCTCTGGAGACTTTTTTCACTTCACAGCAACGATCTTTTAAAAGGCACCTTTTAGCTTCTTTAACCACATCTCATTTCATTTCCTTATTTTTCTTCCTTCCTGTTGTTGTTTTTTTTAACCCCAAATTGAAGGGGATTATAAAAAATACAAGAGTGAAATGCTTGCGGCTTTTTTATTTTTAATTTTCTCCCCTTTCCAACTCTGCGAACACCACCTCAAAATAATATACAAGTGTGTGAGAGGGGGACAGCGACAGCCAACAGCCCAAATACTCGCTCTGAACAGATCTAACAACACGCTCTATGTAGGTGACTTCTTTGACCAAATTTAGCATCCGCTAATCATTAACATTCTGATACATATTCACAACCGTCCGTGGAGGTACCGCGGAGCATCCCGGGAGATGTAGTGCGCCCCCGACGAACCGCGGCTGAGAATTCCTCCAGATTGACTACAATCACCGGCCAGCTACGGGACCGCTCCGGGGAGCTCTCCAAGGGCTCCGCCTACCTTCGGCGCAGCAGACGTCTGCAGCAACCAATCAGAGGTGGCTGAGCATTAATCGCCGTTCTGTGTTACTGCCCATTATTTCACTGCTGACAAATAGCGAGCCAAGGGGGAGGAGCTAGTAGAACTGGTACCCACGTGGGGGCCGGGCGTCCTCAGTAGCTCGGACCAATGAACAGAACTTACTGGGGCTGGAGGAGGCGGGGCGGACATGACCCGCCCAAGGCGGAGCTAAGCCTGGGCTGACGTTCCTTAGCGCGAGCGTTCGAACCGTAGAAACATTTGTTCAGCTGTCAATCAAAGTAACGTGGGCCTGGGAGAAGCGGCGGCTGCTGTTTCTGTGGCTGCTGCCCTGGCTGCCTCTTCAGAACTGGGTGTTCGTGGCGGCGGTAGCGACAAAATAAAGAATGTGGAGGGGGCAGTGAGACTGGAGAGTAATCGGAAGACCTCCTTCCGAGTCTGATCCTCCTACCCGCCTCCCTCCAACCCAAACACCTCTGCCCCGCGCTCCGCGGCCGCGTCAGGAATGCGGACTAATTAGGGTCCAATGTCTCCTTAAAGAGACAAGCTCGGCCTGGTGTAACGCGCCGAAACCCCTGTTGAGACGAGCAAGGGAGGATCAGGCCGATCCCACTTCGTTCGGTTCACATCAATTTTACGCGCCGCTGGAGCCGGCATAATTTTCCGTGTGAACGCGGATTCGGGCCCCTGTTCTTGTTAGAGCTGGAGACGGAGCTGCGCGACGCTGACCCGGGAGGGAGGATGGGGACGCGGAGAGGGAGGGCGCCTCTCCGAGCCCCGAGGGGGTTGTGATTGCCATTTAACCCCGAAGCGGAGCCACCGCCTCCTCCAAGCAACTCCATGCAAGGAAGCGCCCCAAGACGCTGCGCCCGGTGTCTGGGAGGGTAACAGTGGAGTATGCGGAAAGGGCTGTCGGCCCAGGGCAGGGGTCGCAGGATTCCCAAAGAAACTTTGTCGAGGGGGCCATCTGCAACCCGCGGACTGTCAGTGGGTTCACACGAAAACATTGTCAACTGGGTGCCAGCTCCTGTCACTAAGGAGAAAACGCCCCTGCCCTCCTCGAGATGATCCCTCCCCCTGTTCAGTAGGAAGAAAACTTCCCCCCTTTTCCCCTCGATTGCAATGGGCAGGGAGCTACGTTTGCCACGAGAGGTGGAGGGTCAGCCACCGCGGGAACAAGGGCTGGGGAGGTGGGGGCAGTGGGGGCAGAGGCTGGGGCGCGGGGAGGTAGGGGCGGTGAAGCAAGGGCATCCTTAAGGAAGAGACTAAGGACGTGGAGGAGGACTCGGTGGCAAGAAGAGGCGACCCGGCGCAAGCAGCAGCACCTCCACCCTTAGTCCTCATCCAGCTAGGGGCAGTTCCTGGGTTTAAGGGGAAGTCATAAGGCTTGCACCTTTTCCTAGTAAGCCTCTAACATTTGGGGAGGGAGGGATTTGGAAAAAAGTAGGAGAGGTGGCTAATTTAAGGTTCTGGGTTTTGAATGTTCATTTCTGAGTGTCTTTTGTGCCTAATTTATAATAACTTGAGACGTTGGCCGAGATGGTTCATCATCAGTGGAAAACCATTGGACAAATCAAGCAATGACTTAATATCCAACCTAGCACAGTGTATGGGCCTTTCTGTGTTGGGCAGTGTAGATGCCTGGGGCGAAGGAGGGCTGTGGTAGACATCTCCTTCCTCTAATTTTTTTTTTTTTTTTAACTACAATCCTGTAATGAGAGTTCACAGAATGTTTCAATTAAGCAAATATCTTCTTCATTCCCAAAATACCGGTAAGAAGATAGAGGACTCTGGGCAGTTTTCTGAACCTCCTCTTTCCAATCCCCACACATGGCTGTTGGGCATTTGAAATATAGCCAGTCCAAAATGAAATGTGTTATAAGTACAAATACACTAATTTTGAAGAGTTAGCACAAAAAAGGGAAAGTGAAATAGCTCAATAATTTTTCATTGCATACTGAATTCTAATATTTTTAATATAATTGATTAAACAAAATATATTACTATTAACATGAATTTTGTCTCTTTTTACTTTTTTAAACCAGATACTAGAAATTTTTGAATTAGTTTATGTGGCTCACATATTAATATTTCCATTTGACAACACTATTTTGAAACATCCCTGAGAACCAAAAAGTAGAAAAACTATGTTATTTCTACACTAGGACAGTGAATTTTCTAAGGACACCAGCAAAGACCACATTTTATTCTAGGATTGGTTATTTGCTCCCACTGAAGCTTTTCAATAGTTTGTTAAGTCACCCACAGTGCCTCTGTGGGAAGTTCCATGTTATCTGTTCTACCCAGAATGCTAGCAAGTTCCATGAGAAAAAGGACCTGGTAGTGTTTATGGCTGTACTCCAAATACCTAGAACGCTGTCTGGCACATAGCTGGCACTCAGTAAATATCTGTTGATGGCATTATGAGTGAATACCATGTTGTGTCAATGTAGTAAGCTTCCACGTCATTTAGGCCATACTTCTTGAAAGTCTGTGCAGTTGTTTCCCAGGACAGAAAATAAGAATCCTAATAACAGAAACTGAAGAGCTATTGAAGAGGGTGAGTGGACGTAGGGAAAACTTTGCTCTGTTAGGAAATATCAAATAGCTTGTGGCAGGGATATTTCTTCTAAATTCTCTCTATGATTCGTGTCAACAGAAAAGTGGCTAGAGAAATCAGGATGTTTATTTTTTAGGTACAGTTTTTAAAATACAGTACTTGGATGTGTTTCACATTTTGCCTACACAGCAGATCTACATAATTCACAGTGATGTCTCAGAAAGATGCCAAGTGAAGCAACTGGTGGCTCAGTCTGAAGCTGAACACAGGAAGTGAGTGGGGCTCATGGCTGCTTTTGTCTCTTCTGCTCTCTGCTTCTGCTTCTCTAATTGTGCTTCTCACAAACTGTTGACCCAAAATGTGAAGTCACTTAGGGGTTGTCTCAGCCCTACCAGTGGACAGCTCCTGAATATTCATGTGGGAGGAGTGCAGCAATAGCATTCATGGTGGAAGTTAGGCCTGGTGTTTCCTTTCTTAAAGTGATAGATCCAAGCAATCCCATTGTTTTCACTTAAGTGATACGTTATAAATCATTTATTCTTCAATAAAATACTTATTGAGCACCAACTATGTGCCAGGATAAGGGAATTTAACAGGAAGTGTGGCTATATTTTGTGTATTATCTTTCAGCTCCAAATACGTCCTTTTTTGACTGCTGTGTGAAAATGGATCTGGGCCTTTTAAATAGTTTCGTTTGCCAGCTGGTACCAAAGATTTGTCAATAGAGGGTACTAGAGAGACATTAAAAGAGGAAAGGGTTATGCTTCATGGTTCTGGTGTGCAAGCCCGGCAGTTTCGTACAGCACAGGTGGCCATCAGTAGCACCCAGCAGCCAGCAGCTTCCCTACGTGATTTTGGAGGTGAGTGCCTCTGATGAAACATCTCCCTGAACAGCGTTCCTTAGCACCCAGAGGACAGATTTGCAGTAAGTTCTGGAATGTGAATTTCTGGCACATTCCAGAAGGCAGATTTCCAGCACGGTCCACCTGCTCCAGCTGTGCCCTCTCGAACAAGCTCTGGATTTCAGCCATAAGGTGTGTGTGGGTCTTAGGAAGGTTTCTTCTTGAGTCCTCCATCTCAGCCC